>OZ010799.1:434834829-435078488 GCA_963932465.1 Maratus speciosus | reverse complement strand
ACGGCTACATTTTTTGCTAATGACTTTTTCCAGCAAAAAGCAAATTTACCAGTTTTCTCATAAATTTCTACAAATAAAAACTTCAAAAGTCACAGACAACTGAAACACACAAACTGAGAAATGATAATTTCCTTCCTTCCCTTATCACAAATGGTATCATAAAAAAATATCTTCCTAAGCCAAATTAAATAAAAACTCAGGGCTTTAAAAGAACACATATACAAACAACAAAAAAAAATCAAAAAACATATAAAATAGTTGGAAAGAAAATAACAATGCTAGCATAAAAAAATTTATTAAAAACATGTAGCTTCAAACAAACGTGCATAAGAATTGTTGCCAGAAAGAATGAAGTATCTCTACTTTATATAGCAATTACAAAATGATTGAAAATCTGTGTTGAAGAAATGGCAAGTAAACGTTAATGTTTTAAAAAATTCCACATGATTACATATTGACTAATATAGAATTCAAGTAGCAAAAAAAGCAACCCAAAGATTGAAGACTGCAACAATTCAATATAGATATATATCTATATCGAATATCTATAGATGCAAATGCTTTCCTTTTAGACAGTAATAAATTAATATATGCCGATATCGCTAACACAAATGATAGAAAAAAATTGTAAAATAACACAGTCAAGTTTTTGACAAGTACCCCGTTCATGTAACAATAAAATAGCTTATAATTTGAAAAAATTTTAATATCAATTACTATAATTATTTTTATCAAATAAACATTTGTATTTGAATTTTTAAATTGTGCAGGTTGTTTTTCGTGCCATTCTATACTTCATTATAAATATAAATTTTATTTGAAAATAACACTATTTTTGAACATAAACAATTTTTTTCAAAATCAAAGTAACGTCTACACACATAAAAACTAATGTTAGTAATTTGCCAGGGGAAAAAAAAAAGGTGAAACAGACATACAACAGTAAACTCCCACAATCCTGATCAGCTTGGGACAAGAAGTTGTGTGGGTTTTAGAATTTTGTGGATTCTTTGGTGTCATTGCTTTGTTTACATTTTTTAAACAGTAATTTGAATTTAATAATGTAACCAAAATTATAATGAATGCATGTAATATAGTAAAATAATTAAGTAAAGTAATAAAATAAAGTGATAAAAAGTATGATAATTTAAAAAATTATTAAAAGTAAAGATCAAGTAAATAATTAATAATGTATGATTAAATATGCATAATAAAGATTAGATGTATTTTCTTTGAATTATTCAATGAAATTTTCGTCACAAAAGTACCTTATTAATTCACATCAAAATCATAAAGTAAGGAAGTTTTATTTCAGATTTAGCCGGTCTTGATAACTAAGAAAGCTTGATTAATACATAAATATATTTGGTAGAAAGATTGTGATTACCAGTGACATACCAGCAATAACTTGATTAAAAAAAAAAAAAAAAAAAAAACTTATACTTCCTTCATGAAAAACCACGAGTTCAGTCATATTATTGAGAATTACATATTAAAATACATACAGAATGATATAAACTATAAAATTATGTAATTTTGCCCCTCATGTGAACAGAATGTTTTTATGTTTACATCTGCAATGGCGTGCTGACTTCAGGGTTACAGATTTGAAACAGTGTACTGAATTTGTGGGCTTCAGAAAAAAAGGTAAAAATTAACCTGTGAAAAATGACGAAATTTTCTCAAAGAATTGCTATTTGTTGCAACCTTAGCTTGCTGTATTGTTGCAGAAAGTTTATAAAATTTTGCAACCTCGTTTTGTATTTATTCTTCTTTTTCACATCATCCATATAAATATTTTTACATCTGATTCTTTAAAACCAGATTTTTTTTTTTTTTTTTTTTTTTTTTTTAAATCTCACTCAATTGTATACTCACAATTTGCCTAAAAATTTTATCTGCATAATGTAAGTAATATTTCTATATTATTTTTTATTAACTGAATTTTATGATCTGATTTTCTATATTTAAATGCTAAATCTATTAAAATCAGAGCTTACTTTTGTAATTTTTAAAATTTCTTTAATTTTTAGATGTTTTTTATGTTAATGTTATGAAAATGTCGTTATTGAAATTGTTCGCAAGGTAATTACATATTATCCAGGCCAGGAGATAGATCACTAAAAACGGTTGCCAATTGCCAATCTTATCGTAGCCACTCATGGTCAAAACAGTAAATTGAGATAATCTTTATTAAGGACATAACATTGTTTGAAATGGTAAATAACATTACTTTAGTAAAATTAATAATTGGTAAATAATATACTAAATAAGAAAGAATAACAAATATCATAAGAAATGGTAAACAATACAATATTAATTCTAAAACAATAATTTAGCATACATTTACTACATGCATAGCATCAAGTTGGCAATTTATATCAGTAATAGGTACCAATGTAATATAAGTACTTGCATATTATCTCGACCAGGATACAGATCACTAAAATGGCACAATAAACAAGATCTCGGTCATGCTTGTAATTTATTAAGAAGCTAGGAGATAATGTCAGCTATCTTTGGTCATAATTTTAATAATGCATTGAGTAATTATTAGGGAAGAAATCTGAAATGACTTTATCTGTGTTTGAAGGGTTGAATTAAAGAGGTTTATGGATTTGGTTGTTGATAATAAAGGTATTTTATCACATAGAAGACAATCTTCGCCGATGTAGTTAAACGGCTAAAAAGGCGGCAGTTTCTTCGAATTTGAATAAAGGCATATTATTATGTACTCATGGTTTTTGGGAATGGGGATTCTAATGCAGAATTTTTGTTCTTCGACTAAAAGTATATTATTATTATTATTTTGTCATTATTGTGTTTTTAGAGAGTGAGAGCTGGAAACATTTTTATTTTTGCGATTTTAATTTGCTGAAAAAAAAAAGAAAGAAAATAGCATCATATAATTCGTTAGAGTACTTAATTTTAATAAATGTTTTAATATTTGAAAGGGATATTTATGTACTCATTGTGTTTGAGAAGGGTTTCTAACGCCAGAATTTTCATTCATTGACTAAAAGCTTATTACCATTATTATTTTGGCATTATTGTATTTTTAGAAAGTGAGAGCTGGAAAACATCTTTATTATTGTGATTTTAATGTATTGAAAAAAAAAAAAAAAGAAAAAGAAAAAAAGAAAGAAAATAGCATCATACAATTTGTGAGGGCACTAATTTTAATATAATTCTGATTAATTTGAAAAACATACATGTAAGTACAAAATTTGTTTGGATGAATTGCATTTGATTAAAAGTGTATAAATAATATTTTTGTGGGATTAGCTTTGAATATGCATTGATAGTGAAGTCAAGATAGCAATGAAGTGAAGATGGAATTTACATTTTTTTACAAATCATGTGTTGTTAAAATGATGTTTATTTTTATCCAGGTTATTTCTTATTGTTTAGAAAAAGGTAATTTCTAAACCGTTAGTTTTAGAGGCATAGTTCTAATTGCAAATATATTTTAAATTTTTGTTCTGCATCATATAAAATCGATTTACATTAAAATAATTATTTTTTAAATTAAGACATTACAAATTATATACAATGACTGTGTCCTATAAGTTTCATTTAGAAAAACATTCTCCATGTTCTATCAAGTAAGACATCAAAAATTTATTCTTCTTTGGGCAAAACTCAATGAGTTATGACTACTTAGAACTTTATGAATTTTCAACCTTTTAGTCACCATAAATGAAAAAATGTGTTTTTAGTGCCGAAAAACGCTAAAAATGCATGAAATGCAAAGTATCATAACTGGGTAAGTTTTTGTCTTGCAAAAATTAAGTTTTTAACCACTAGCTCATTTTAACGGTGTGGATTCATCTCAACAGAAAACAGCATCTATACTTATGTCCCAAAATTATTTCAAACATCTTGTTTAAAATACTTCTAATTAAAACTTCTGTTGTCAGCATACACAGTGATTAGTTACACATTCTAAAAATAACAGGTTGTTGATAGTGGTGTACAGAGTAGTACTTTGGCCGAGTAGCCGAGTACCGAGTAGTTGTGTAATAAGAAAAAAAAACACTGATGTGCACATAATGTGAGCTTAGGTGTACATATATATAAATATACCTGTGTACATATATATATATACAGTAGACTCCCTTAAATCCACGACCCTAAAATCCGCGAACGCCTAAAATCCGCGTATTTTTCAGATGTAAACAATGAAATTTACAGTTAAGTTGCTGGAACAAAATTGAAGATGGCGCCGAAATCAGCGACTACCGCAATGTTTTTTTTTACTAAATTTTTTGTTAATCATTCTCTTTTGGTTATTACAGCTGATTTATTACTAAATAAATTTACATTACTTTTGATTTTGATATAAATTAGAATATCTATATGATAAGGTATCGATCTCACGATCGCTTTACCAGTAGATGGCAGCACAGGACTTTTGGAATCGAATTGAATCGATTTCATCGGTAATAATTTAATATTTTTCTATATTTTTATTTTGCATAATTCTTTTAATAATTACTTATGTTTAAACTAATAAATTATTTTAATATTTTACTTATTTTAATGTTTTAGTTTATTGTAAGCATTCATTATAATTTCCCTTGCTGAATTACCAATCGAATTAATGTTTCAAAAATGTAAACAAATCAATGACCAGAAATCCGCAAAATTCTAAAATCTGCACAACCTCTGGTCCCAAGCTGTGCGGATTTGAGGGAGTCTACTGTATATCTGTGTGTACATATATATAATACCTATACATATATGAAATGATAAAAAAAGCCCCTTTTTAAAATCCCCTTTTTTGTCCCTTTTTAAAATTTAAATTTAGAAATTAAAATTAAAACTTTTAAAATGCTTTTGTAATTGTGTCTCAGTTGATTGAATGAGGTTGCCCCTGTTAAGTCAGTTTTCCCGCATCGCATTTTATAACTTTTAGAGATCGTTTTGGCACATCTCATAAGAATACTTTTGCTGAATAAGTGCAATTTATAAGTCTTGCTGCATTCGATCGGCCAACTCAAACCACAGCCTGTATCCCGGGCAGTCAATCATTCAGCTAACGACCAATTATAGTTTAAAGACGCCTCCTTTGACTTCAACGGCCCCTAGCTGGAATAATGCGAAATACAGCATATTTATACCGATGCACAGGTCCCCGGACAGGGCTTTTGACCATCAAACGAATGCCCTAACTCCACGACACTCGGCTCTCTAAGTATCGCTTAGCGGTACACATAATTCCCAAGCCCGATGTCCATAAAGTAAATTAGCAGCTCTCAAGCCAAAAGGGGCCTGATTTCTCAAAAGGATGTAACAAAGGAACAATAAATCAGGTCCCCGGAAAAACTGTGTCTTTATTGGAATAACTACTGTCTGAATCTGACTTTGATTTCCCGGATACCACTCGCGGCCTGCGACTACCTAAAGATGATAGAAGTTCCGAGGATTCGCTCAGAAATCGGCACGCACGCGTCCGCGCCCCTGCCCCCAGTGGTCGGGCCTTGGCCGACGACACGACAGAAGATCCATAACTGGAGTAGCGACGAATTCGTTACATTGAAAATTCGGCAGGACGGTTTATTTGCGCGGCTCAAATCCCAGAGTTCCAGCAATTAATTCCATCAAATCCCAGAGTTCCAGCAATTAATTCCAGCAAGAACAACAACGAGATGTGTAATGAAGTCCTAAAAAATGACGTATCTACTGTTTATTTAACCAGCAATTAATTCCAACAAAACTCAAGAGGTGTGTAACAAGTGACGAAAGAAATCTCTAAAAAGAACAGTTTTCAAATCCTTTTTCTGCCTTCCATGAGTGAAAAAGAAAACGAAAAAAAAAAAAAAAAAAGTGTCGTTCCCTAGCAATTAATTAAAAAGAAAAAAAATCTGGTCATTAAAAGGAAAAGACTGGTCAAAAAGAACGGGAAAAACATTCATCTGCCTAGCAATCAAGAAAAAATTATCTGTTACTGAAAATCAATTATTTCTCCAACGAACAAGCCTCTGAAACAGTCTTTGCAAGAAAGAAAAATAAAACTCCCTCCTCCCAGCCCAGCCATGGACGTTATCAGCTGAGAAAGTGGGTCACCAGGTCAAAATGAAGAACCGTGTTGAAAAACGAATTTTCTACCGGCAGATAACTCACTGATTTGTGTTAAGAAGAAAAAGAGAAAATGATTTCTTTTTTTTTATGCAGGGAGTAAATTTAATCCTGGAAATTTTTATGAAGATCGTTTTTTTTGTTGTTGTTTTGTTTGTGGATATGTAAGGCTGTCCTTGAATAGATTTGTTGAAGGTAAGACCATTTTAATCTATTCTTGAATTAAAAAAGAGAAAAAGAATACAGTTTTAAAAGGTAGTTTTTAATTGTTTGTCATTTTAATAGCCAAAATTAGAATAAGACAACGTTTATTTTATTTATTTTTGCTATAAGAGAGTAATTTTCTGAAATTTAGACAGTATTTAAATCTTTGGAATTTTAAAATTTTAGTTCAAAGTTCGTTTTTTTTTAAATCTCAATTTGAAAAAAAAAAAAAAAAAAATGATGCATTAAATTTGAATTTTATTTAGATTTAAGCCCATTTTTGTTACAAATATTGTGTTGCAATTTTTTTGAAAAATATTCCATTTTTATTTGTTTTAAATTGTGCCTTATATTTTTGTGTAATCTTGTAATATTTTGTATTTCAAGATGAGTGTCACTCCCCCTCCTGAAAAGAATGACTTAGAAAACAAATCAGATAAAGAGAAAGATACTCAGAAGTCCGAGATTGCCACACAGACACATAATGTAACAACATTAGGTGAACAGACCCTGTCAGCTCAAGCTGGGTCTGGTCACAACTCAGTAACCGCTAGCCCGAAAATGTCCATAGAACCTGATATTATTGCATTTTCGCCTAATTCAAATATGAATTGGACCGCTTGGCTAGCCTATTTTGAGAGTGTTTGTGTAGAACAGGAAAAAGACGACTTCTGGAAAATTAGGCACATACAGAAATACTTAAAAGACAGTGCACTTACGTTGTACATTAATAATTGTTTAAATGTGCTGCATTGGTCCGAATTTGTCACTTTGTTCAATGAACATTACGAAATTCCCGACACTCTTTCTTTAACTGATTTTTCCCGTATTGGATACAAGATTGGAGAGGACTTGAACGAATACTATCAGAAAAAGACTAAAATAGGGAGAACCTTAGGGTTAGACCAGAAGCTTATCTTGGAAGGATTAACGGAGGGCTTGCCGTTAGAAATGCAAAAGCTAGTTATTGCAAGCAACCCCTCAAATACACATTCATGGCGTGAATTAGTATTCAGAATTTGCAAGCTGCAACTGGACAGAAAAGGAAATGAGAGCAAAATAGATGCAAGCCCACAAAACCCCAATCAGTATCGACAATGGCGACCGTTTCGCCCCCCATATGAGACAGGACAGAATTATAACCGGCAGTGGAACTACAGAGTTCCCTATCAAAACCCCCCGACTCGACCTTTTGCTTCTAATCAAGCACGAAATCCCCAAAATACAGTTAGACCGACGACAAATGGTCAACCGAGACCAAATGTACATCACCAGACCACTTTGCCACCCTCCCCATGCAAAGTTTGTTTTAATATAGGAATACCAAATGCGTATCATTGGGTGGAATACTGCCCTTTTCGACAACAAGTCTTAGCAGTTCCAACCCCTAGTCCCAATATGAATTTTGCGAACCCCAACCCAGATCAGAGAGCTAATGAGTCATCTGAAAATATATCTAGTAATCAATGACGGTTTCTTATGTCCGGACATGTACAAAAAGAAAAAGCTAGCTACAAAAAATCAAATAGAAATTGTCAAAAAATTACTGATGTAAAAAGTGAAGGCTCACTACCTTGTTTGATCGATACAGGGAGTTCTATCAGTGTTATTCCTTATCATTTAGCCCACAAACTTAACGTAAAAATATGTAAAGTTCAGCAGAGTATATCGGTCACACAAACACAAGGTGTTCTAGCTTTGAAAGAAAAATGCCTTGTTAGTTTGAAATTAGGACATATCTCTAAGAATGTTGAACTTTTTATAATTAATAATCACTTACCTTATGCTTTGATTGGGCTACCCCACTGTAAACTGTTTAAATTGAATATTGACTGTGTTAAAATGCAAATCACGCAAGAGAAAAAGAAAGTACCTCTCATGGACAATATTTCAACAAATTCATCCCATCATACCTTACATTTATCAGAAACATATACTAACCAGCCAGAAATGGAAAATACAGTTAAAAATGCAGAGATATTCGAAGAAAATTTTGAGCCGGAGTTGTTCGAGACCACTGAACATGTGCCAAATGTTCAGACTGTCAAGGAACAATTACCTGCTCTTCTAGCCAAATATGTCTGTATTTTTGCTAAAGATAAATATGATGTAGGTTGTGTAAACATTGAACCCCAGAGAATACAGTTAACATCAGACCTCCCCGTTTCTTTAAGAGCATATCGCACTTCCCCTAAGGAAGAAGAAGAAATTAAAGACCAAATTCAGAATTTATTGCGAGCCGGTATCATTAAAGAAAGCTATTCCCCTTATTCATCACCCGTAACTTTGGTGTATAAACGTGAAGAAGGGAAGAAAACCCGGTTATGTATTGACTTTCGAAAATTGAATGCCATTACAAAAACAGATGCAGAACCCTTACCTAGAATAGACACCCTGTTAGATAAATTGGCACATGCTAAAGTTTTTTCCACTCTTGATTTGGCCAGTGGATATTGGCACATCCCTATCCACCCTCGAGATACGGAGAAGCTGGCGTTTGCCACTACCTTTGGATTATATGAGTGGAATCGTTTACCATTCGGATGGAAAAACGCGCCTGCTTGGTTTAACCGTACCCTCAGAAGAATCCTTAATAAATACAAAATTGACTTTGCCTGTAGTTACTTTGATGATGTTATTGTATTCTCCCAAAATGAAGAAGAACATTTGTGTCATTTAGAGACCTTATTTAATATCTGTGTCCAAGAAAACCTTAAACTAAAATTGTCAAAGTGTAATTTTGTTAAATCCAAAATTAATTTCCTAGGATATGAAGTCTCGAATGGTTGTATCACACCTGACAACCCTAATATAGAGACAATTAAGAAATTAACACCACCTACGAATGTAAAAGAATTACAACGTTTTTTGGGATCTATAAACGTTTATCACAAATTTATTCCAAAATATGCTAACATTCGATACCCTCTCAACAATTTGTTGAAGAAAAATGTCCCCTATGTATGGGACCAAAATTGTCAAAATTCTTTCGAAAAGTTAAAAAATGCTTTAATTGAAAAACCTATATTAAAGTTGTTTGATCCCAAAACACCTTGTCATTTGTTTGTAGATGCATCAAGTCATGGAGTGGGATGTGTTGTGAAACAAGTTGATGAAAAAGGAACATTACATCCTATAGCATATCACTCTAGAAATCTTCGCGATTATGAAAAAAATTATGCAATTACTGAGTTAGAATGTTTGGCGATTGTGGATGCTTTAGATAAATTTTATCATTATTTACACGGTCAAAAATTTGTCATACATACAGACCATGCGGCACTTACCTGGCTCAAAAGTGTTAAAAATTTAAGAGGACGTCTTTTCCGCTGGTCCCTAAAACTTAGTATGTTTGACTATGAAATTAAATACCAAAAAGGCTCCACTAATGTTGAAGCTGATATGCTATCTAGACAGCCTGTTTCAGAAAATTTACCCCATATTATACATCTCCTTGACTTGAATGAAGTAAGAGACAATCAGAGAAAAGAAAATGTAACAGTTGATGGTAAAAAATACACTGAGATAAATGATGTTGTTGTAATTAGAAAGAAAAGTTTGTATAAGATTGTGGTCCCCATGTCTTTACGTCTACCCCTCTTAGAAAAAACCCACACACAATTTGGCCATCCTGGAATTTATAAGATGATAAATTTAATCTCTCTGCAGTATTATTGGCCTAACATTAATCAGGACATTGCAAATTTTGTAAAACACTGTCACACTTGTCAGATAAACAAAAAATGTAGGCAAAAAAGATTTGGCTTATTGCAATTAATGCCCCCAACAGATATACCTTTTGAATGTTTAGCAGTAGACTCTGTTGGCGGATTTAATTATTACAATTCTACAAAAAAATATTTGCATTTAGTCGTTGACCATGCAACTCGCTATGTGTGGGGTTTTCCTTCAAAAAGTGTAACCACCGAAACTTATACAAACATTTTGAAGCAATTATTTCAGATACAAGTACCAAATAGATTGTTAACCGACAGAAATGGAGCATTTACAGCTTCCAGGTTTAAAAGATTTCTTCGTACTTACAATGTAAAACACAGATTAACAAGCAGCCATCACCCAGAAACGAATGGGAAAATTGAACGCCTAAATCAGACTATTGTCACTAGATTAAAATGTAAAGTCAATTCCACAACCAAGAAAATACCCTGGACTAAGCTTTTAGATGAAGTCTTATATGAATATAATAATACTCCCCATTCTGTAACCCAGTTCACCCCTAGTTATTTATTGTTAGGAAAATTACCATATGATCCTCCTTTACCAAATAATAGTTATTATCCCCCTGTGGAGGAAGCTAGAAAATTGGCTAAAGAGAGAACAATTGCTTACCATAAAAAGAATAAAGTCCGTTATGATGCTCGTTTCCTTCCTGTAAAATTTAAAGTTGGTGACATTGTAAGGTATGAAGAATTTCATTATCCTAATACCCGTAAACTGACTTCGCCATACTCTGGCCCATACACCATTTTAAAACAACTTTCTGATGTATCCTTTGAAATTGATAAACCCAGTCCACATTTTAAGAGAAATTCTGAAATTGTCCATTCCTCCAAGTTAAGATACTACCACCCACCTCAAAACCTTAAGCTCAACCATGAATAAAACCCAATCTATCTCTTTCATCTTTCAATTTTTTATTTTTGCTTTCCTATCGTCCCCCTTGCTCGTAGCATTTGGACGAGGACCCAGCTGGGCGTGTAACCTAACTCCCCGGCGGCGTAGAATGATGATGACAGTTTAAAAGTACTGTTAGAATTTTTGTTTTTTTTTTATAACTATATTATTATGATAATTTTGTGACCTATGAAGGGGTCCTCCGCTCCGTGGCCACCCATCTTTAGCCGGACTGTTTTCCCAGATTCTCTTTCCAGGTTGAACGGAGAATCTGGCAAAACTGCTTCGCTTCCCCTCTGTAGGTGAATGTCGATTGCCCACCTTCCTTTTTCAGTTGTGCAAGAGGCACATTTTTTGGGAGGATATTCACCTCAGAGTATTAAAATCCGTGTCACACTGACCCTGGGCATGGTGAAAATTATAGCAAACGCATATTTATAATTTTTTAGCTATAGTTTTCCTTTTTTTTAAGACAACTTAGTTTGTTTTTCATAAAAATAACCCTTGGCTGCATCAAAGAAGTAGTAAAGTCCCTACCGAAACAGAAAGGTAGAATAAGAAGGAATGTGTTTGTTGTTGTTAGTATTATAGTGTATTTTACTTTTATGTTAGCTCAGTGTGAAAATTCAGTATTTTTAGAAATGCAAACTTGCCAAAGTGCATCTTGGTAGACAATATATTTGTGTTGATAGTATTAGTGCATATTTTATATTTTTGAACATTTTATGTTATTGAATATTTTATACTTTTGAACATTTTGTAGTATTGAATATTTTATATTTTTGAATATTGTGTATTATTGAATATTTTATATTTTTGAACATTTTGTATTAATGAATATTTTATAATTTTGAATATTTTGTATTTGTAAATATTTTTTACATTTGAATATGTTATATAGTTTTCAGTAGGTTTATCTTTGAGTATTTTAGTATATGTTATATATTCTGTATATGTTAATGTTACAATTTTACACCAAAAAAGGATGTTTCTCAATGGACAATACCCAGAGACATTTACAAAAAACATCCAAAAGACTTGCTTTAGAGACAGTTTGGTGTAATTAAAGGTCCCATGTCTCGAGACTGTCCCCTTATTATTTTGCTGCAGCACCATTTAAAGAATTCCAATGTTTTAGTGTAACCAATATTTTTATGTAACTTGATATGAATGTAAAAATAGGTCCAATTGACTTGAGAGCTGGAGCCAAAAAAACACCCTGGGTTAAATTTACGAGATAAGACCCACAGGTCTTGCAGGCGAGCCCTGTGGCTCTTGTTTTAGTGGGGGGGGATATGAAATGATAAAAAAAGCCCCTTTTTAAAATCCCCTTTTTTGTCCCTTTTTAAAATTTAAATTTAGAAATTAAAATTAAAACTTTTAAAATGCTTTTGTAATTGTGTCTCAGTTGATTGAATGAGGTTGCCCCTGTTAAGTCAGTTTTCCCGCATCGCATTTTATAACTTTTAGAGATCGTTTTGGCACATCTCATAAGAATACTTTTGCTGAATAAGTGCAATTTATAAGTCTTGCTGCATTCGATCGGCCAACTCAAACCACAGCCTGTATCCCGGGCAGTCAATCATTCAGCTAACGACCAATTATAGTTTAAAGACGCCTCCTTTGACTTCAACGGCCCCTAGCTGGAATAATGCGAAATACAGCATATTTATACCGATGCACAGGTCCCCGGACAGGGCTTTTGACCATCAAACGAATGCCCTAACTCCACGACACTCGGCTCTCTAAGTATCGCTTAGCGGTACACATAATTCCCAAGCCCGATGTCCATAAAGTAAATTAGCAGCTCTCAAGCCAAAAGGGGCCTGATTTCTCAAAAGGATGTAACAAAGGAACAATAAATCAGGTCCCCGGAAAAACTGTGTCTTTATTGGAATAACTACTGTCTGAATCTGACTTTGATTTCCCGGATACCACTCGCGGCCTGCGACTACCTAAAGATGATAGAAGTTCCGAGGATTCGCTCAGAAATCGGCACGCACGCGTCCGCGCCCCTGCCCCCAGTGGTCGGGCCTTGGCCGACGACACGACAGAAGATCCATAACTGGAGTAGCGACGAATTCGTTACATATATAGTATATATAAATTAACTAATTAAATTTGAAATTTATTTGTGCACCTTTTAAAGACAATTTTTGACCATTTAAAACAGTAGCAAAAAAGGAGAATTGACACATAATGAATACAATTATTAACCAATATAAAATTAAAACATTCTTCAACCCTCCAATTTATTCTGATACCTCTGAAATCTGTCTATCAAAAATAAAAATGTTTATTGAATACTGTAACAATTCATTGAATAATGCAAAACATTTCATATTTATTTTGTAACTGTACCTTATTTTTTTTTTTTATTATTAAAAGTAAAAAAAGAGAAAAATAAAAAGAGAGGTGCAAAAAGAGATACAGGCTTTCTTAACAGAAGACTTATGTAAAACTGACACTCCATTTGCATGGTGGGGGAAAAAAAAAACTTTAACGATTATGTGCAACCTTGCAAAAAAATTCTTAGTGCACCTTCAACCACTGTTTATTCTGAACATATATTTTCAGAGGCAGGCCAAATTTATAGTAGTAAAAGAAATGCCCTGTCTACTGATAATGTAGAATGTTTGGTGTTTCTGCACCATAATTTGAAATATAATAAATTTAATTTTTATTTTTTTATTACATTTATTGTATTTTCAGTTTCTTTATACAAAATAATAGTTTTTTTCTGTTTTCTTATATATTTAAAAAGAACTTATTTTTATTTGCATAAATGTGAAACTAAATTTTAATCTAGAAATATTTTACGAGGGTTTTTGTTCTTAACTTTTTCTATATTTTGGGCTTAGATGTGTTATTATCCCTCCATCCGCCATCTTGGATTTTTTTTTTGCGGGAAAACTCCTTTTCCGCCAAGTAGTAAATGTCGCCAATGGTTAAATATTGTTGATAGATTAATATAATATTAAAAAAACTTGAATATAATAATTATAACTATTAATTAAAAAACAGTTTTTAATTCACGCCCCCAGAAAAATCCAAGATGGCGGATGGAGGGATAATAACACATCTGTTCCCCAATAACTTTCAACAGATCAGTTTTAAATTCATATGCTTAAAAAATGAAACTTTTACAACTACTCGGTGAAAATTTCACTGAGTACCAAGTGCTCGGCGAATTGGCCGAGCAGGCTGAATACAGAGTATTTACCAAGTACTCGGTATGGCTCTAGTTGTTGAAACCTGTTACTGGTACTAGTGTGGAACAATGCAATCTGTTAAACAAAAGTAGCTCTATATCTCATCTCTAAAAACGACACAGTCAGTAACACTTGCAAAATTCACATGGAACCCAAGAATAAGCGAAACACCTGACTTGATGATTTTTATGACACTCGGCAACCTAAAAAACAAAATTATCTCTACTCACATCTCTTGTGTTGCACCAGACAATTCATTAATTAGACAATCAAAAGAAAAATTTCATTTGCAAAATAAACGATGAAAGCAAAAAAGTTGATTTTTCATGAACTTACTAATAAAATCACTTAATCTTGTTGATTTTATTTTATTGTGTGCTAATATAAAAAAAAATTTCCTTTCTCGATTTTCAATATTATTACTGTTTTTTGTGTTCCACAATAATTTTTTAACATTTGTAAAGGAAGTTCAATTTCAAATTCAAGTTTTAAATTTGTCAATAACTCAGGCTTTAAATTTTCCAATAAGTTAGGTTTTAAAGTCATCAATAACTCTGGTTTTAGATTCATCAAATAACTCTGGTTTTAAATTTTTCAATATCTCTAATTTTAGATTTGTCAATAATGCCAGTTTTAATGTTCCAGCTCAATACATTAAAATTTCTATAGTTGCAATCTTATAAAAACACGAATTTTTTAGAAGAAACTCCAAATGAAAGAAATAAAAATTCACTTACTTTTATTTCTCATATTTTGTCCACACTTAAAAGAGATTAATTATGAAAGTATATTTCAAAATATACAAAAAAGACCCCGAAATACTCTGCAATCCATTGTACAGGTCAAATGAAATTTACCATGAATCTAATTTTTATATATATGAAAAAAAAAAAAAAGAACATCCCAACTCAACAAAACACCCATTTTAAGAATCCCAACGATAAGAAAAAAAGAAATTAAATTAAAGTAGGCATAGCCGCTATGTACGTAGCAAAGTTATATAGTAAGGAAAAGTGATTTATCACTTCGCCCAAATTTATTGTAACCAAGTGTATCGCTTGATCTAAAATTCAGCCAAAAATTCATATACATTTCTATTGACTGGAAATATCAAAAATATCCTGCATAATATTTGGAAAATAAATATTAAATAGTATACAAAAATAGAAAACTTTATGATATTTTGAAAATAGATATAGGATGTATATCATGATACATAGCAACACATATATATCACAGAACCATGGTTTTAAGGTACTTAATAATTGATAAACGTATTATGGAAGATTTAAATTTGTGCAGAATATGTCAGCTCTTACGAATAAATTTCAGTCTGAAATAAGGAAAGACTTTCAGATATGCATAGTTAAAATCTAGGTGAATTTAATAGAAAAATAGATATTAAATATCAATATTAAAATTGAATTAAAAGAAACTGAGAAATGAGCGCGAATAATTTACATCTTAAGATACAAAAGTAAATAAATAAATAAGTAGAATGTAATTTAAGTATTGAAACTACTATCTCTAAAATATATAAGGATTTTAAAAAATTACATTTTTTGCACACAGATTTAACGCTTTTAAATTACTACAAAATTACATTAAAAGGGTCAAATCTTGGACTGAAATATAGTATTGAGAAAATACATTAAATAGATAAGCATAAATACCATAATTTAAAATAAGTTACCTTCAAACGAAATGTTGCTTAAATGATAATAACTAGGCCTAACTCAACTATACAGTAGCTCACAACTTTCTTTTAATAATTACTATTTCTCTGACATGTTGGGAAAGAAAAGCAAATCAGATTCAGAAATATTCTTTTAACAGTTTAAATTGTAAAAATACCATGTGAAAGTAGCGATCTAACACCAAAGCACAAACTTATGAAACAAGCCATATAATGCCATTTTACGATTAAATTTTCGGCAGACGGGATGATACCATGGAAGAAGGTTCCATTTCCAACTTCTTTGGATGATACCAAATCACTTTTCGATAATATTCGATTAATAATGTTCCACGCTACGCTCTATCGCCATCTCGATAGATTTCAGTAAAGTGCATTTACTTGAGAAGGCTCTGAGAAGTATTTTATATAAAATCTTCGTCTAAAAGGTCAATATAATTAGATAATAATTACGATTTTGAAAATATTCGAAGAAAGAGAAAGCACGCAAGATCATATCATTAGTACGTAGAAAAACAGAAAATGTTTAGGAAACATGTCCCTTAAACATGAAATATTCTTTGAAATCGTTTCTTTTTTCGACAACTTTCGTTTTAAATTAAAATTATTGAAACATAAAACAGACAATTCTGTAAGTAAAATAAATAATGTATCATTAATTCTGCGTTGTTTTTTAATTATGTTTTTTAAAAATCTTAATGCGAAATATTTTAAGGAGAAGCATATCACGTCATATATGTTCCCCTCGTTTAATAAATTTAGTGATATTTCTTGTTCAAATAAAATCGTTGTACAGTTACTGAAATTAAAACACAGAGTAATATCACTAAACTTAAATGAATTGAAAGTAATTGGATTACTTTCTATTTGCAATCTTTTTATGCAGTGCTCAATACTCTGCACAACTAAGATACATTCAAAATAATTTTTAAAGTGTAGTTAAAAAGAAAATAAATTTAAATAATTTTTTTAGTTAATTGATTTGGGTCATTTAAGGTGATTTAGTGACATTTGAAAATATTTTTATTTGAGTGTTTCACAACAACTTATTGACATATCATTGTGTGTTCTTATAAAAGAAAATGATTTAACCAAAAAAAAAAGAAAAAAAATTAAATTTTTGTAGTAAAAGATGTAAATTGTAATTTTTTAAAAAAATGTATGAAAAATATAAAGTTGCACTTCTACAATTCTGAATATTTTTAAATAACTTTTGCTGTGTTCTTTTCCTAGAAACATGGTCCTAAATAATTTCTAAAAAGTTTAGGAAAACATAAATTAATGTTAAGGCATATCTAAAAATTACTATTTACTTAACAGGTTCATTTTTTTGAAAAGGTAAACTAATTGTATTACTGAAATCTCATTGCTAATTTTATTAAATGCGCCTTAAGTGTGTTGGTCAATGTTATCTCAAATTCCGTTTGCTAATGTTAAATTTATGAGGGTGGAATGGATTCATATTTAAAAATATCTCCCCTGGAAATTAATATTTTTTGTTTCTTTTATCTGTGTACTTCGTTGAACAATGTCTCTTTTCTTTAGTTGTCAAATTATTTACTTAATTTTATTTCAAGTGTTAAAATCTTATTCACAGCTTCTCAGTTTGGCTAAGATGTAAACACATAAAATTACACATTCAGTGTATTTTTCAGAAATATTTTGACAAGTAAAGAAAAGAGACATCCTTCAAGAAGAGAACACGGAAGAAAAGAACGTAAAAATATTAATTTCTTGAAATATTTTAAAAATATGACTGCATCCCACTCCCATACATTTAACATTGGTAAGGCGAATTTGAGATTTCATTATCCAACATCTTTAAGAATCATCCAAAAGGTAAAGATTGCAACTCAGAATCATTCAAAGGGAAAGGAGTGCAGTACAGTTAAAGAAAGGTAATGGTGTAAAAGTGTAATTTTAATGATTAAAAACACTTACGATACTCATCAGTGTACAACATAAAAACTATATTAAAAGTACATTAAAAATACACCTAACGTTTCATGCTCTTTCTAATGAGCCATCATCAGGGACGGGGGGGGGTGTTCTTGACCTCTATGGAGCAAAGTTACACACAACATCAAATTGAAAACATTTCTGTAACAGATCATTAAACATCAAAAACGGTATTGCCATGGATATGGCACCAACTGTTGGTAGGCTGTAGCACTATTAACAAAACCACGAAAAACTAAAATTAATTTTACAAAGGTATTTCTTTCAAAACATTTAACCAAATATTAGAAACGTGAAATGAGATATTGTCATTCATATTATTGGATAGAGATATTGTCATTTCACGCTTTGGGTTTCTAATGTTTAGTTAAATGTTTTGAAAGAAATACATTTGTAAAGTTAATTTCAGTTTTTTCTAGTTTTGATAATAGTGCTATAGCCTACCAACAGATGGCGCGATATCCGTATCAATATCGTTTCTGTTACAGAAATATTTTCAATTTGTTGTTGTGACTGTGTTGTGCGTAACTTTAGACCCCCCCCCCCTGATGATGGCTCATTAGAAAGTGCGTGAAACGTTGGGTATATTTTTAATATAGTTTTTATCTATGTTGTACGCTGATGAGTATCGTAAGTGTTTTTAATCATTAAATTTGACAGCGCAAGTCCAAGTTTTTATTGTAATTTTAATAATTGAATCTATGTCTAAATTCATTTTAGGTACAAAGTTAGAAAAATGATGATTTTTATAAATTTTTTGCAAATTGAATTGTAGAAAATTCGCTTTTCAATTAATCATTTTAAACTTTCAGCGATGTGTTTCTTTTTTAAAACTCGGTTTGTAAAAAAATTTCTCTAAAGTAAAATCTCGTTACAACAAATCTCTGGGGAGCACTGATTAAATTCATTATACTGTAAAACTCGTTAAGTCGAATATTTTTATAATGAAATATGATAAAAGATTTTTTTTAACAATCAAAATAATCTTTTGTTAAAATGAAATTTATTGCAATATGGTTCTGCAGTACCTCCATTTATTTATTTAATTTTAAATAGCTTCTTAATTTGTTTTGTTTAGTCTACAAACAGTTAATTTTATGCGAAATATGTCCAGTGATGAATTCAGATACATTTTTACGGCAGGGATTTTTGTGGCTCAGGGGAAGTGAGACATTATAGAGTTCCAGGTGGAAATAACATTTTTTGACCATTGAAACACAAAATATCAAATCTTCCGGCGGAGAGGGGGTCTTCTCATTGCTCCAGGGGGGTATGTTCCTCCAGGCATCACCCTGAATTCAACATTGAATATGTCTGAGGGAGCAATCTGTCAAAAAAACTAGTTAAAGTGAATATTTTTATAATGAAATATAATAAAAGAATTCTTATTGAACAGTCCAAATATCATTTGTTAAAGTGACATTCATTGCAATTGTATCTTTTAGAAATATTTTGACAAGTAAAGAAAAGAGACTTCCTTCAAGGAGAGTACACAGAAAAAAAGAACTTAAAGATATTAATTTCTTGAAATATTTTAAAAATATGACTGCATCCCACTCCCATACATTTAACATTAGCAAGACAAATTTCACATTTCATTATCCAACATCCTTAACAATCATCCAAAAATTAAAGATTTCAGCTCAGAATCATTCAAATGGGAATGAGTATGAGTGCAGTAAAAAACTTCAGAAAGGTAATGGTGTAAAAGTATATTTTTTATTCTTGAATCTGCATGAGAATATACTATGTCTAAATTCATTGTAAATGCAAGTTTAGAAAAATGATATTTTTGTTGTTTTTTGGAAATTGAAGTGAACAGAGATCGCTTTGCAATCAAACATATATTTAAACTTTCTGCAGTGAGTTTCATTTTTAAGACTCGGTTTCTAAAATCTCATTACAATTAATCTCTGGGGAACACTGATTAAATTTGTTTTGCTGAAAATCTCGTTAAACTGAATATTTTTATAATGAAATAGTGTATATTCATTAAAGTGTCATTCATTGCAATGATATTCTACTGTACCTTTATTTTATTTTTTTTAAGATAGTTTCTTAATTTATTTTGTTTTAATAATTCTCAAAGTGTTAATTTATACCTTAATATGGCTGAGGGAGCAATCTTTCATAGGCAGAAAATATGGAATAGGTATATTGGACACCACTATAAGTATATATTGTATATGAATCCTGCCACTGATTATGTAAATATATTGAGCTAATATTAAGAAATTTTATGTATTGTATAATATTTATTTAATTTACAACAACAAAAAAAATAGCCACATTCCCACCGTCCTACCCTATAATATATTTAATAAATAAACAGTCTATCTTCTACATAAATCTGCAAGTAGTAATGCTCAAACAAAATTTCAATTAAAAGTTATTGTTTCATTCCATTATTCCACGTTAGTGTTAATGTAACACAATTGACACATAACAGATAACATCGTGTTAATACATGGATGCATGAATACATGGATGCTAATACATGGATGCGCGTGAAGAAAGCATTAATTTATTTTTAGAAAATTCTTTGGACGGTGCCATTTGTTGGTGTTAATATTTACAATTCTTACCCGTTATCTGTAACACACAAGTCTGAATGCAAGTTGGGTAAACGTTTAATAACAAAATTCTTTCTGTATTACAATAGGCTATACCTTAGAGCACCACATCTATAGCAGCTATATCGTATAAAAATGGAAGTTCACTGATGCTGATGCCTATTAAAGAGCTAAATCTCATTGAGAAAATCATGAACATCTTCGTACTATTTCCAGGAATAGCTTTGGTATCAAGCAAAAATCAAACTTGCACAACAGAAATAGGCTGTTTTCATCAACCTGTAAGAGAATGAAAAATAAATCTTAAGAACTGAGGTTTAAAAATAGAATAACAAATTGAAGAAAGTTAGTGAAAGGCAATTTATAAAGCTCCAATATCAAATAAATGCAATAGGATTAAAACGGTTTATTTATTTTTCTTTCTTTGGCAGCAAAGGGGGTGGAGAAGTACATTTCTTAGGAGTTTTTTTTATTTTTCAATTTCAAAATGCATTTCAGTAAAATATGCACACATATACACACACAAAAAATAAATTCAGTGTTCAAGTATTTAATATATTAGCTTATAAGAGAAAAAATAGCGATTATTATTTTTTAAATATTTAATACATTGTACAGAATTTGTTTAAATTTAAATTTTATAACAAAATTTACAGGATATCAAAATGCAGACAAAATTTTTTTGAAGAAAGGATGTTTTTTTTAGTCGTCTTATTTCTAGTGGCAGATGGTACAATATAAGCTTCTGTATGATTCTTTTTCTTTCGGGCTATTTAAAAATATAATTAAAATAATTATTGAATTGTTTTGTGCAATATTTTATGTAGATCCTAGTATAACCTGGTTTCGTAAATTTCATTAAAACGCAGTCCAAAAATGATAAAAAAAAAACACAGTTTACACAACAGATGGCAGCATGGAAAACCAGTAATCGAATAGAGATTTCTAATCGAAGTATTTCCTTACTCTCACATAACTTCATGTCGCCATTTTGCGGAATATAGCGTAGTAGAGTAGGGTGTGGTAAGTTTTTAGTTTTCCAGTAATTAATCTAAATTTTATGTAAATTATTTTTGTATTTGTTCGATATGTGGACGGATATAATGTGTGCGGAATAGGTGTGATTTTGATTATTTTTTAATTATCGTTATAACGAAGCAGATTTATTGAAAGAAAAATTCATTATTTACTATGTTACATGCTTATTAGACTGTACTATTTACTTGGTGATTTAGAAATCTATTATTTTTTTTTTCTTTTTTGCAAACGGCATACAGTAATATTTTATTTAAAAATGTAGTTAACTATAACTACTGCTGTAACAATTTACCCTGAAAAGTTGTGATTCCAAACTATATTTTCAAATGTATTCCCTGCTTTCAAGACTTAATTTTGTCAAAAAATTCAGTCTACTTCCAATTTTGAAAAAAAGTATTTTTATATGATTATAAATAATCGTACACTATATAACTTTTATATACTGGGCTTGGAGATATTTCCCATCTATTTGTTTAATGATTACCATCCTGAATGTAATAAAATTGTTATATCTGGTTTGTGTTACAATTTCTGTGTATAAATAAGGATCAATCAAGTCGACAGACATTGCTGCTATAGGCCTTAAAGCAGTCTCCACTACGGTGGATATCAAATCAAAAAACCATCCTGAATGTTAGCTCTAATAAAATCTTTTAGAGAAAAGATTGAAGGTAGATGATAAAATATCTCGGTGACTCAAATAATCAGAAGGTTTTGTAGAAAAATAACTTTATTAACATAACAACACATAGTCAAATATTCGCCAACGTCACTGACAGAATAAACTGCTGCTCTCTGCAGAGTTCGAATGTTACTGCGTCACGTTACTTGAAAAGCGCTCCAAAGAAAACACGGGGGGAGGAAATGCGCCTCATTGCTATTGGCTGAAAATTAAAATTGCTCTTTGCGCGCGAGAGAGAAAAATAGCAGACGGCTACAGAGTATGCCCCCAGTGACGAAGTCGCAATTACAAAAAGGTAGCAATTAATAAGATACATAAGAAAGGTCTTGAGTAAAATTAAAGTACATATGATGCAAAAAAAAAAAAAAAAAATAGAACATGGTACTTTTCGGTTAGCCGGGCGCCAGTGTCATATATACATATATATGTATATATAAATGTATGTATTTATAGATATATATTTACATATATCTATATGTGTTTATATACAATATTTGTATATGCATATATATGTATATTTACATATATGTATGTATATAAATATGTATATAAAACACTGGCGCCCGACTAACCGAAAAGTACCTAGAACATATATTATGCATTACATGAAAAACAATATTTTTGAGAAGGAAATAATATGCACACTATGTACATCAAATGTTTTAAACAATATAATCCGTAACGAGATGTTTCGGAAAACAAACTTTACGACCAGATTTGGTGGTAGGGTGTTCGACAAGAGTAGTTGGAAAATTTATGGGCTCATTTTGTTTTTGAATTTGGGAAGGTGAAATAGAATCTGCTAATTGATATGCAGGTTTAATGCAATCAATAGATACAGTACAGCGCTTCCCGTTTAATTCCAAGTCAAACGTTTTCTCAGACTTGCCAATCACTCGATGAGGTCCTGTATAAGGGGGTGATAAGGGAGGATTGACTTTATCTGATCTAAGAAACACGTGTGAACAGGTTTTTAATAAGGGATTGACATAAATTTTAGGATTGCCGTGCATTGCAGTGGCAATGGGATTTAACTTTCTCATTTTTTCAGTTAAAACAGTCACGTATGTAAGAGTAAGTGGTTGATTTATAGTTTCCGTGTTTATGAGATCAGAGGGTAGTCTGATATTTGTACCATAAACAAGTTGAGCACAGGTCGCTTGGATATCATTTTTAAGAGCAGTGCGTAAACCAAGTAAGACAATGGGGAGGATTTCAGTCCATTGAATTTTATTGTGAGCTTTAAGAGAACTCTTAAGATGGCGATGGAATTTTTCAATAAAACCGTTAGACTGTGGATGGTATGCTGTAGTTCTGATGCGTCTACATCCTAATCTATTAGTAAGCTCTTTGAAAAGAGTGGACTCAAAATTTCTACCCTGATCAGTAGTGATGGTAACAGGGGATCCAAATCTGGAGATCCAACTGTGTATCAATGTACGAGCAGTTGTTTCTGCAGTCATATCAGATGTGGGTATAACTTCGGGCCATCTCGTGAACCTATCAATGATGGTCATGCAGAATTGATTGCCATCGGATGATGATAAAGGTCCGATAAAATCAATATGAATATGGGCAAAACGAGCATCAGGTTCAGAGAATGTACCAATTGGTGATTTGGTGTGTTGAAAGATTTTAGCTTTTTGACATTTCATACAACTGCGAACCATAGATTTTATGTCCTTACGCATGCCAGGCCATACAAATCGTTTAGAAATTAAATCTAATGAAGCTGAGATATCTGGATGCGAGAAATAATGTAAGGTTGAAAAAACTGATTGTCGCATACTTTTAGGAACAAATGGTCGAGGATGTTTTTGTGACATATCGCAATATAAATGTACATCTTCGAGTGGAAAATAATGTTTTTCTAATTTTAATGAAGTAGTGTCAAATTCGAGAAGTTGTTTTAGCTCTTCATCATTGGTCTGAGCAGTGGCAAACTCTTTAAAATCTAACACATTAGGAGAAATTGAATCTATCTCAATTCGAGATAATGTATCGGTCACAATGTTGTCAGAGCCTTTAGTATATCTAATATCAGTAGAAAACTGTGAAATATAGTCTAAATGTCTCAATTGACGTGGGCTACATTTATTAGGGTTTTGTTGAAATGCGAATGAAAGGGGTTTTTGGTCTGTATAAATAATGAAATTTTGACCTTCTAGCATGTGTCTAAATTTTTTTTATAGAACAATAAATAGCAAATAATTCACGATCATAAGTAGACCAATTTCTTTGAGACTTATTTAATTTGCAGGAATAAAATGCTATTGGTTCACATTGGTTTTCGGAGAGTTGCATTAAAGATCCACCAATTGCGACATTGCTAGCATCGACCCATAAGCTTAGCTCGGCCCCAGGAATTGGATGTCGTAATAATGTAGCTCGATCTATAGCTTCTTTTGAAGCAGGGAAGGAAAGAATGGCTTCATCGTTCCATTGTAATTGCTCAGTTTTGTTAGCATTGGAACGGGGATGTTTTTCTTATTTTTGTGTCCTTCTAAGAATTTAACGAGTGGAGCTAAAATATCGGCAGCTTTGGGAATGCAACGTCGATAAAAATTGAAAAGACCTATGTATCGTCTTAGTTGAGTTAAGGTAGAAGGCTGGGGGAAATCTAGGATGCATTTTACACAATCAGGTAAGGGTTCAATTCCTGCAGCTGAAAGTTTGAATCCTAGAAAATCGATAGTGGATTGGCCAAATTTACATTTATCAACATTAATACACAGACCATACTCTTTAAGTCTAGAAAACAACAATTCAAGATGTTCTAAATGTCCAGTTTCATTATCTGATGCAATTAGCAAATCATCAAGAAATGCGTAAATAAATCCTAAGTCACGAATTACGTCATCAATAAATCACTGAAAAGTTGAAGAAGCATTACAAAGGCCGAATTGCGTTCGAGTGCTTTCGAAAAGTTCGAATGGAGTGCAAATCGCAGTTTTATGTACATCATCAGGATTTATGGGAATTTGGTGGTAGGTTTTTACAAGATCAATGTGACTGAAGATTTGTTTACCATGTAATTCAGCAGTGAAATCTGCGATACAAGGGATAGGATATTTTTCTTTAACAGTTTGTGCATTTAGAGCACGATAATCACCAACAGGTCTCCAATCGACAGATCCTTTCTTCGGCACCAGGTGCAAAGGCGAAGAGTAATTACTTTTAGAAGGTCTCATATGACCGAGTTGTAGCATGTGCTGAAATTCAGCTTTGGCAATTTTTAACCGATCTGGAGCTAGCCATCTAGGCTTAGCAGTGACTGGAGGCCCCTTAGTGTTTATATAATGCACAGTATTAAGCTTAACCGGTTGGTTAGGATCCAGTAATTTCGTGATTTTAGGAAATTTAAGTAATAATTTACAATATATATCATTTACAAAATTGGGTTTTAGAGAAAATATATTACAAGTACTTAATATAGCAGGAGCTTTTAAATTAGTAGTGGAATCAATAAGACGACGATTCCGTAAATCAAGTTTTAAATTAAAATTATGCAAAAAATCAGCTCCTAAAATAGCACATGAAACATCACAAATATAAAAAGAATATGTAAAATTTCGGCGTAGGCCTAAGTTGATATTAATACATTTACGACCATACACATTAATTTTTGTGCCATTAGCAGCACAAAAGGTTTGAAGAACAGGCATAGTTTTGTCATTTTTATTCGCGGCCACGAGTGAGGCATCAAATCCAGAATCGACGAGAAAACACACACCTGTATTTCTGTCTCTAACGAAAAGGCGACGGGAAGGTGCTGGGGAGAAGTCCGTCGTCGCTACTCTTCCCGCTTCTGGTTTTCCGAATAAGAACAAGGTGCTAGGCACTTTTTTGCTTTCTCTTGAAATTTTTGGTGATACCAACACAATTTTGCATCCCTATGGTGGGACTGAGAACGATTGCACTGATGATTTTCACTTCTAGATACACTTCTTGAATGACGAAGATGAGCGACCTCTTGGCGTAATGCTTGTATTTCTTTTATGAGCATATCAATGGCTGGTGGTGCCTGAGATTCAGTTGCAGGTGTTCGAATCGAAACAGAACTAATATTGGGAGGCATTAATTCAATTATTCTATCAGCAATATCCGCCGCTTTATCAGGAGTAATTTGTTCTATCGAAGCTAGAATCGTTTGTACAATGGTTGGCATTTGTTGAGTAAACAGTTCTAAAAGAAGATCGTCACTGATATTATGGCTTTCAGCCCGTCTTTTCATTAAGTGAAGTAATTCAGTTGGTTTTCTGTCACCCAGGCTTTCTCCAGCTAGCAGTTTCCGAATTTCTAAAGTACGACGTTCTCCACAACGTTCGATAACTTTTGATTTCAAAATCTGATAAGGATCAGTTGGATCAGGAATCATAATCACATCTCGAACCATAGTAGCAGTAGCAAGCGGTAACAACATAATTATACTTAGTTTTAGACTCAGTAATAGATTTAGGAGTAGCTAATTCGAATGTGCTTTGCCATAATAGGGTCCACAGGGATATAGGGCGGAATGACTACAGCAGATGTTTCAGCAGTTGCCATTTTGCTAGTTAAACAAAACGTTCCATGAAACAGTTGAATAGTTCGACGTTCTATGAAATAGTTGAGGGTTCAAAGATCCGCGGTCACCATTTTAGAGAAATGATTGAAGGGAGATGATAAAATATCTCGGTGACTCAAATAATCAGAAGGTTTTGTAGAAAAATAAACTTTATTAACATAACACCACATAGTCAAATATTCGCCAACGTCACTGACAGAATAAACTGCCGCTCTCTGCAGAGTTCGAATGTTACTGCGTCACGTGACTTCAAAAGCGCTCCGAAGAAAACGCGGGGGGGCGGAAATGCGCCTCATTGCTAACGGCTGAAAATTAAAATTGCTCCTCGCTTGAGAGAGAGAGAAAAAGCAGACTGCTACAATCTTTTGATATGCTTCTATTTTATACTTTTGTTTGTGAAACGTGCAACACTATGAAGGAACCCTCCAAAATGATCAGCGCCACTAGCTTTCCGCAATATGCCCCGGCTCCCCCTGCTTGTACAAAGTTCCTTCGCCACTGAAGATTTAATATAAAATACTTCTCAAGAGCCTTCTCAAGTAAATGCAATTTACTGAAATCTATGGAGATGGCGATAGAGCACAGCATGGAACATTATTAATCGAATATTATCGAAAGGTGATTTGGTATCATCGCGTCTGCCGAAAATTAATCATAAAATGGCATCATATGGCTTGTTTATGCATCGGTGTTAGATCACTACTTTCACATGTTATTTTTACAATTTAAACTCTTAAAAGAATATTTCTGAATCTGATTTCCTTTACTTAGTCTTTTAATTCCCAACATGTCAGAGAAATATTAATTATTAAAAGAAAGTTGCAAGCTACTGTATAGTTGAGTTAGGCCTAGTTATTATCAATTTAAGCAATATTTCGTTTGAAGGTAAATTATTTTAAATTATGGTATTTATGCTTATCTATTTAATGTATTTTCTTAATACTATATTTCACTCCAAGATTTGACCCTTTTAATGTAATTTTGTAGTAATTTAAAAGCGTTAAATCTGTGTGCAAAAAATGTAATTTTTTAAAATCCTTATATATTTTAGAGATAGTAGTTTCAATACTTAAATTACATTCTACTTATTTATTTATTTTTGTTTCTTAAGATGTAAATTATTCGCGCTCATTTCTCAGATTCTTTTAATTCAATTTTAATACTGATATTTAATATCTATTTTTCTATTAAATTCACCTAGATTTTAACTATGCATATCTGAAAGTCTTTCCTTATTTCAGACTGAAATTTATCCGTAAGAGCTGACATATTCTGCACAAATTTAAATCTTTCATAATACGTTTATCAATTATTAAGTACCTTAAAACCAGGGTTCGGTGATATATATGTGTTGTTATGTATCATGATATATATCCTATATCTATTTTCAAAATATCATTGAGTTTGCTATTTTCATATACTATTTAATATTTATTTTCCAAATATTATTCAGGATATTTTTGATAATTCCAGTCAATGGAAGTGTAAATGAATTTCTGGCTGAATCCTAGATCAAGCGATACACTTCATTATTATAAATTTGGCGAAGCGATAAATCACTTTTTCTTGCTATATAACTTTGCTACGTACATAGCAGCTATGCCTACTTTAATTTAATTTCTTTTTTTCTGATCGTTGGGATTCTTAAAATGGGTGTTTTGTTGAGTTGGGATGTTCTTTTTTTTATATATATATAAAAATTAGATTCATGGTAAATTTCATTTGACGTGTACAATGGATTGCAGAGTATTTCGGGGTATATTTTGAAATATACCTGCATAATTAATCTCTTTTAAGTGTGGACAAAATATGAGAAATAAAAATAAGTGAATTTTTATTTCTTTTATTTGGAGTTTCTTCTAACAAATTTCTGTTTTTATAAGATTGCAACTATAGAAATTTTAATGTATTGAGCTGGAACATTAAAACTGGCATTATTGACAAATCTAAAATTAGAGATATTGACAAATTTAAAACCAGAGTTATTTGATGAATTTAAAACCAGATTTATTGATGACTTTAAAACCTGACTTATTGGAAAATTTAAAGCCCGAGTTATTGACAAATTTAAAACTTGAATTTGAAATTGAACTTCCTTTATAAATGTTAAAAAATTGTTGTGGAACACAAAAAACGGTAATAATATTGAAAATCGAGAAAGGAAAAAATTTTTTTATATTAGCACACAATAAAATAAAGTCAACAAGATAAAATGATTTTATTAGTAAGTTCATGAAAAATCAACCTTTTTTGCTTTCATCGTTTATTTTGCAAATGAAATTTTTCTTTTGATTGTCTAATTAATGAATTGTCTGGTGCAACACAAGAGATGTGAGTAGAGATAATTTTGTTTTTTAGGTTGGCGAGTGTCATAAAAATCATCAAGTCAGGTGTTTCGCTTATTCTTGGGTTCCATGTGAATTTTACATGTGTTACTGACTGTGTCGTTTTTAGAGATGAGATATAGAGCTACTTTTGTTTAATAGATTGCATTGTTCCACACTAGCACCAGTAACAGGTTTCAATAACCTGTTATTTTTAGAATGTGTAACTAATCACTGTGTATGCTGATAACAGAAGTTTTAATTAGAAGTATTTTAAACAAGATGTTTGAAATAATTTTGGGACATAAGTATAGATGCTGTTTTCTGTTGAGATGAATCCACACCATTAAAATGAGCTAGTGGTTAAAAACTTAATTTTTGCAAGACAAAAACTCACCCAGTTATGATACTTTGCATTTCATGCATTTTTAGCGTTTTTTTGGCACTAAAAACACATTTTTTCATTTATGGTGACTAAAAGGTTGAAAATTCATAAAGTTCTAAGTAGTCATAACTCATTGAGTTTTGCCCAAAGAAGAATAAATTTTTGCTGTCTTACTTGATAGAACATGGAGAATTTTTTTCTAAATGAAATTTATAGGACACAGGCATTGTATATAATTTGTAATGTCTTAATTTAAAAAATAATTATTTTAATGTAAATCGATTTTATATGATGCAGAACAAAAATTTAAAATATATTTGCAATTAGAACTATGCCTCTATAACTAACGGTTTAGAAATTACCTTTTTCTAAACAATAAGAAATAACCTGGATAAAAATAAACATCATTTTAACAACACATGATTTGTAAAAAAATGTAAATTCCATCTTCACTTCATTGCTATCTTGACTTCACTATCAATGCATATTCAAAGCTAATCCCACAAAAATATTATTTATACACTTTTAATCAAATGCAATTCATCCAAACAAATTTTGTACTTACATGTATGTTTTTCAAATGGATCAGAATTATATTAAAATTAGTGCCCTCACAAATTGTATGATGCTATTTTCTTTCTATTTTTCTTTTTCTTTTTTTTTTTCAATACATTAAAATCACAATAATAAAGATGTTTTCCAGCTCTCACTTTCTAAAAATACAATAATGCCAAAATAATAATGGTAATAAGCTTTTAGTCAATGAATGAAAATTCTGGCGTTAGAAACCCTTCTCAAACACAATGAGTACATAAATATCCCTTTCAAATATTAAAACATTTATTAAAATTAAGTACTCTAATGAATTATATGATGTTATTTTCTTTCTTTTTTTTTCAGCAAATTAAAATCGCAAAAATAAAAATGTTTCCAGCTCTCACTCTCTAAAAACACAATAATGACAAAATAATAATAATAATATACTTTTAGTCGAAGAACAAAAATTCTGCATTAGAATCCCCATTCCCAAAAACCATGAGTACATAATAATATGCCTTTATTCAAATTCGAAGAAACTGCCGCCTTTTTAGCCGTTTAACTACATCGGCAAAGATTGTCTTCTGTGTGATAACATACCTTTATTATCAACAACCAAATCCATAAACCTCTTTAATTCAACCCTTCAAATACAGATAAAGTCACTTCAGATTTCTTCCCAAATAATTACTCAATGCATTATTAAAATTATGACGAAAAATAGCTGACATTATCTCTTAGCTTCTTAATAAATTACAAGCGTGACCGAGATCGTGTTTATTGTGCCATTTTAGTGATCTGTATCCTGGTCCAGATAATATGCAAGTACTTATATTACATTGTTACCTATTACTGATATAAATTGCCAACTTGATGCTATGCATTTAGTAAATGTATGCTATATTATTGTTTTAGAATTAATATTGTATTGTTTACCATTTCTTATGATATTTGTTATTCTTTCTTATTTAGTATATTATTTACCAATTATTAATTTTACTAAACTAATGTTATTTACCATTTCAAATAATGTTATGTACTTAATAAAGATCTCAATTTACTGTTTTGACCATGAGTGGCTACGATAAACAAGATTGGCAATTGGCAACCGTTTTTGGCGATCTATTTCCTGACCCGGATAATATATAATTAACTTGCGAACAATTTCAATAACAACATTTTCAGCACATTAACATAAAAAAGCATCTAAAAATTAAAGAAATTTTAAAAATTACAAAAGTAAGCTCTGATTTTAATAAATTTAGCATTTAAATATAGTAAACCAGATCATAAAATTCAGTTAATAAAAAATAATATAGAAATATTACTTACATTATGCGGATAAAATTTTTAGGCAAATTGTGAGTATACGATTGAGTGAGATTAAAACAAAAAAAAATCCTGGTTTTAAAGAATCAGATGTAAAAATATTTATATGGATGATGTGAAAAAGAAGAATAAATACAAAACGAGGTTGCAAAATTTTATAAACTTTCTGCAACAATACAGCAAGCTAAGGTTGCAACAAATAGCAATTCTTTGAGAAAATTTCGTCATTTTTCACAGGTTAATTTTTACCTTTTTTTCTAGTGTCCACAAATTCAGTACACTCTTTCAAATCTGTAACCCTGAAATCAGCATGCCATTGCAGATGTAAACAGTAAAACATTCAGTCCACATGAGGGGCAAAATTACATAACTTTATAGTTTATATCATTCTGTATGAATATGTAATTCTCGACAATATGACTGAACTCGTGGTTTTTCAGGAAGGAAGGAAGTATAATTTTTTTTTTTTTTTTTTTTTTTTTTTTAATCAAGCTATTGCTGATATCACTGGTAATCACAATCTTTTTACCAAATATATTTATGTCTTAATCAAGCTTTTTTGGTTATTAAAACTGGTCAAACATAAAATAAAACTTTCTTACTTTATGATTTTGATGTGAATTAATAAGGTACTTCTGTGACGAAAATTTCATTCAATGATTCAAGGAAAATGCATCTCATCTTTATTATTATATTTAATCATACATTATTAATTATTTACCTGTTTTTTACTTTTAATAATTTAATCATTTTTCAAATTATCATACTTTTTATCACTTTATTTTATTACTTTACTTAATTATTTTAATATTTTACTATATTACTACGCACATGCATTACAATTTTGGTTACATTATTAAATTCAAATTACTATTTAAAAAATGTAAACAAAGCAATGTTGTAGACCAGAAATCCACAAAATTCTAAACTCCACACAAACTCTGGTCCCAAGCTGATCGGGTTTGAGGGAGTTTACTGTATATCTAGTTTAACCTTTTTTTTCCCCTCGCAAATTGCAAATTTTAGTTTTTATGTGTCTAAATTAGAAATGTTATTTTGATTTTGAAAAAAATTGTTTATGTTTGAAAATACTGTTATTTTCAAATAAAATGTATATTTATAATGAAGTCTTTTGAATACACCAAATACAACAGACGTGCATAATTTTTAAATTCAATTACAAACGTTTATTTAATAAAATAATTATAGTAACTCACATTAAAAAATTTTCAAATTATAAGCTATTTTACTTACTTTACTTAAACAGGGTCCTTGTAAAAAGTTGACTGTGTTATTTTACAACTCATTTCTATCATTTGTTTTAGACATATCAGAAGATATTCAGTATAGATATCTATCTATAGATAGATCGTTTGTATCCATAGAAAATAAAATCGTAAAAAATAATTAAAAGAATTTTTTCAAATTTTCTTTCATATTATGTTTATCTCATATTCTGAATTTTTATACAATTTTCTAGTAATTAATGTAATGTCCATTATACTACTTCTGTGAGAAATCCCATAATGTGTTCAGAAAGGTGTGAGAAGTGTTTCTTTTTTTTTCGGCCGACAAATGTTTGGATGTAGTTGTTGCAGTCTTCAGTCTTTGGATTGCATTTTTTGCTACTTGAATTCTTACTAGTGAATACGTAATGATGTGGAGTTTTTTTAAAACTTTGCTTAATGTTTACGTGTAATTTTTTCAATCATTTTGTAGTTTCTATATAAAGTAGAGATAGTTTATTCTTTTTGGTAACAAGTCTTATGCATGTTTTTTGAAACTATGTGTTATAAATTTTTCCATGCAAGCATTGTTTTTTCTTATCAACTATTTTATGTTTTTTTATTTTCTTTTTGTGTACATGTCCTTTTACAGCCCTGAGATTTAATTTAATTGGGCTTAGAAAAATGTTTTCTTATGATACCATTTGCGAGAAATTACTTTTTCTCAGGTTGTGAATTTCAGTTGTCTGTAACTTATAAAGTTTTTTTTGTAGAAATTATGAGAAAACTGGTAAATTTCCTTTTTGTGGAAAGAAGTCATTACCAAAAAACTGTGGTCCTTCTGTTTCTGGAAATTGTTTTGTTATTGTCTTTTTATACACATTTCACAATTGTCTTTCTAGTTACAAAATCTGATATACTTTTGTTCTTTTAACACTATGATTTCCTACAAAGTACTTATCACTTCAGTTAATAACTGAAATTTTTCTTTCATTCATAGAATTCCTCTACAATTTGTGCTGGTGCTTTCCAAAAATCGAGAGAAGATCAGCTGAACAGGATCCTTTTCTTCATTTCCATTTGGCATTCTAATAACTTAGTCCATAAGAAACAAAAGGTAGATTTGCTTGTTTTTATTCATTCTTTAAAACCTTTTTAGTGCTATTATCATTATTTTTATGTAAAAAGGCACATTCAACATTAATTTCTTATTTTCCATACAATAGTCTGATACTTTATTTAAATATTTACTTGATTATTCATTATTATTGAACATATCATTTATGTGTTCCATTTTAATTGTAGTTTTACAGCTAACTTTTTGGTCATGACAATTAGAAATAAATACTATATAGAATATAATTAAAGTTTTCATATGCCAAATACAATATTATTAAAAGTAAAGAGTAAGTGAATTAATTTACAAGATTAAAGAACTATGTGAATATGATAATTTAGGAATTATTTGTTTAATTTATATTTTCTTAAAGCAGAAATATGTGAAATTTTTATAGTTGTTTTTTAATATATATATATATATATATATAAGAGTATAAAAATCAAGATTTCTTTTTTCTTGTCACGAAAAAAAATGAGTCACTCTCTTAGAAATTTGCAAAACGTATCCCAGTATCTTCGGTTCTAAAGAAAGGTAACTAATGCTTCTGTAGCCATAATTAAATTTATTGTGACTGGGGCCTTTGTTCGCTTTGGCCTTTCTCCAAAAACAGGAAAAACTAACTACTTTATACAGGGTTGGCAAGTTTCTGCCAGAGTGATTAAAACCAGCGGTTATAACCGGTTAAAACCGGCATGGCAGAAACTAGTTTCTGCCAGTAAGTGGCAAAAACTGGCAGAAACTCAGAAATAATATTAATAAGAACTTTAATGTGCGATGATTCTTAATTCATACATGTATTTGATGTGTAAACAATTAAGTTAAAAATTAAAATTAAAGATTATGAATGTTATTCAAAGTTGTAAAAAAGTTTCAAAATTATCATATAAATATACTTTGTTTATAAAATAATTGGTACTAATTTTTTTTCACTTGAAAAACAGAAATTTTAGATGGTAGTCTGATGCTGTACAAGTTTAACTATTTTATATTATTGTTTAGAGTTGAATTTTTATTTAAAAGTAAAAAAAGAAATTTACAAAAAAATGTGTGATATTTTAACAAATGTATTTTTCAGAGTATTTTTAAATAAATAATACAATGCAATAACTTAAAGATTATGATTCTTGTGAAAATATATAAGTAAATAATTGAAGCACAATAAATAACAGAAAAAAAATTTAATGAAATATCTTGCACAATTATTTTACAATATTGAAAGAACAAAATTGCCACTCAAATATACTATTATTACTTTTCCACAGAACATTCCATAGCATAGGACAAAATTTTGCTAATCTTTCTGAACACACTGTTTCTTTGTTTTGAATGAAAGAAAAGTTTGAAAATATTCTTTCAAGACTATCATTACTTGCTGGAAATGTCATTATTGAGGATGCAAATTTGACAAATCCTCATTTTCACCAGTATTCGTTTTTAAAGATGACCACCACATAGAAGGTAAGGGCAAGACATTTTCTAGGGCTTCCTTGGAGAAATATGTTTCTGAGGCAGGAGTCGATTTTGCTTCAAAGGATATTATATGTGGCACAAAATTGGGATTAATATCAGAAAACAATTTCCTTGCCTTTTCTTTATGCTCATATGTCGATTTTAATCCCATACACTTAGGATGAAGTAAATAAGTTAGCATATGGTAGTCGGTTATTACTGTATCAAATCTGCTTTGAACCTTTGTAGTTGTTTGTTTTGTAAGTGCAAAATGTGGTTGGAACATTTTCAACTAACAGTCTTAATAAAAAATCTAAAATCGTTAACAACGATTTTATGCGCAAATAACATACAGACACGACAAAAATATCCCATATAATCGTTTTTTGTCGTGTCTGTACGTTATTTGTGCGTAAAATCATTGTTAAAGATTTTAGCTTTTTTACTAAAATTCGCACAAAGTTTGATCTATGCTTATAACAGTCTTAAATTGAAAAAAAAAAGTCAGATTTTTTCCTTTGAATACTGTATTTAAATGAAATGTTTTTTAAATTCATGGAATTACAAGATCCGCATCTAACATTTCTATGAGAGATAATTTATAGTGTTATTAAATTATTACGTTAAATTACAGAAAACTATTTTGAGCAAATATTGAATATTTTTCTTTTCTTTTCATTGTTTAATTTAATATTTGGATATAGTTTTGTATTTGATTTTTAAACTGAAATTTTAAAATACTCTAATAATTGTTTACATATAAAATTATATAACCATACTATAACAAAAATTTTATCTGTTACATTACTCATTTTTTCTAATACAAATCTATTTATTTTTTAATTAAAACTACCCACAATATTTCCTTTGTTATTTATACGGAATAAAGTGTACTTAAGGAATTTAATACTAGTAAAAAGTCTCAGATTATGTCATGAAATGTGTTTATGCCAGTTGTTGCCAGTTTCTGCCAGTTAAAACTGGTTATTACCAGTTTCTGCCACTGGCAAGGCAGAAACCCTTTTTTGCCGGCAAATAGCCAGCCCTGACTTTATATCTTTTGAAAATGAAATACAAAAATAATTAATTTTAATGACTTTCATTTTCTGGGCTAACCCACTGGTATATAACAAATTTAAAAAAAAAGTATTACAGTAGGAAGATCTTTATAAGGCAAACCCAAAAACGCAATGTGTGTTACATAGAATTTTGTGTTGTATGGATCACATTTCACATATCATTAAAGTTACCTTGGGAACATGACCAAATATAACTGAAACATATCAAAATACATTAGAGTATCTTTATACTACATTCCTTGCCACCAGGAGTTCTCCAAATTATAAATTTTTGCATTATATGGATCATTCCACATTATTAAATTTGCTTTATAAACTTGGTCCAAATATAACTGGAACAAATCATTCATTATACAGTAGACTCCCTCGAATCCGCAACCCTAAAATTTCCTAACACCTAAAATCCTCACATCATTGCAGATGTAAAGAATGAAACTTTTTGTTCAGATGTAGGGGCAAAATTACAGATTTTTTTTTTGTTTGATATCATTTCATAAGTATTTTAATATATAATTCTCGATAATATGACTAAACTCGTGTTGTTTCATGAAGGAAGTATATAAAAAAACAAACAAGATATTGCTGATATCACTGGTAATCACAATCTTTTTTTGTTTGATATCATTTCAAAAGTATTTTAATATATAATTCTCGATAATATGACTAAACTCGTGTTTTTTCATGAAGGATGTAAAAATTTATTTCTGTAAAAAAACAAGATATTGCTGATATCACTGGTAATCACAATCTTTTTTTGTTTGATATCATTTCATAAGTATTTTAATATATAATTCTCGATAATATGACTAAACTCGTGTTTTTTCATGAAGGAAATATAAATTTATTTCCGTAAAAAAAAAAAAAAAAAAAAAAAACAAGATATTGCTGATATTACTGGTAATTACAATCTTTTTATCCAATATATTTATGTATCAATCAAGCTTTTTTGGTTTTTAAGACTGCCTAAGCCTGAAATAAAACTTTTTTACTTTAGAATTTTAATGTGAATTAATAAGGTATCTTTATGAAGAAAATTTCATTGAATAATTCAAGGAAAATGTATCTCTTCTTTATTATGCATATTTAATTATTTACTTGACCTTTACTTTTAATATTTTAATCATCTTATAATTATCTTACTTTTTATCATTTTAGTTCATTACTTTACTCAATTCTTTTAATATTTTACTCTATTGCAAGCATTCATTTAAATTTTGATCGCATTGTTACATCATTCAAATTACTGTTTAGACAGAAATCCAGTACCAGAAATGTGCAAAATTCTAAAATCTACACAAGCTCTTACCCAAGTTGTGCAGATTTGTGGGGGTCTACTGTACTATGTTCATTATTAGCCTTTTAATAATCTACATTTTTTACACACGCCTGCGATGGTTGTGTTTTTAAACTTTTGATAACTGATTTTTATGTATTTTTTGCGCTGAATCCGAATATGACCTTTATTTTTTTTTCAATTCTTACTATTAGTTCACACTCCCCCTATATATATCTTCTGCAAATTTTCAATCATTAGTAAAATACTTATTATTCATCCACTCAAGTTGAAATACATTTTTTTTAACTTGTAGTGGACGACACTTGATGTTAATATAGTTTTTTCAAATATTACTTCATTAATTAAATATTAGTTTTAATTTTATATAAGAGAAAAATGGTGGCCCTTGGTTATTGAACAACATTTAATGCATCTTCATACCTATAAGGGGGTTACCATAGGGGGGGGGGCTGTTCTGTCGCCAAATACCGCCAAATTAGCGATATATCGCCAAAAGCGACGCCAATTTGGTGATATCTCTAATATTTCGCCAAATTCCAATAGACTTCCATTGTAAACCAATTGGATTTACTTGCTTATATAAAATCAACAAATTGAAATATTTTAATGGAACAAAAACTAATATTAGCTTTAGGGATTGTATTAAAATTTTCTTTGAGGACCTAAATAGAAATTGACTTAAAAAAAAATTATATTACTTGTTAACCATAACCTCAGGATTTTTCACAAAGCATAAATTTCAAAGTTAAAAAGTAAAAAGTTAGCAAAAAACTAAAGCAATAAAATAGATGCTAAACTTTTTTATAATAAGTAATTCAACTTTCTTGTTATTACTCATTTTTAAAAATTCATTTTCAAAATTTTTTATTGTAATAAGAAAAATGTTTTCGTTAAAAAGATCTGAATTAAAGAGATAAAGTTAAAATAATGTATTAAATTTAGCCCTCTAGAGGGCAGCAATTTTTGTACAATATGAGAATTCGTGTGCTTTTTAACTGCAAAATTCATTGTTTAAGTACACCTGAGAAGTTGTGCGTTATATGAATAATTGTATTTTAAAGATCTTCTACTGTATTTATTTTTTTTTTTAACGCCAAATGTTCAAAAGTCATTATCCTTGCTTATAACTAGAGCTGTCTATGTTGTTCTTAATGTTAAATAAATTAATAATAAACACATTCCACCAACTATAATTTAATGCATTGATAAAAAAGTCTTTACAAAATTACCCTTCAAAAAAATTATTTTCGGACGTCTCCATATTTTTTAATTTGACAAAATTTACTAAGGGAATTTTAGCAATACGAACGTGAAACTGCTCAAATGATTTAAAAAAAGAAAATGAAAAATTAACTCAATCTCGCCGTCTGTTGAGAATTTGATGATCAGTTTATATTAACTGCTGTGTTGGGAAATGGGAGCAATAAATAAAATCGCATTTTAAAGCTTACTGTGTAAGTAACAATGACTTTTTGGTCTGTTACTGATCTACAATGCAGTTATACAAAGGGCTAATGTCATAAAGTTACATAAATTATTCAGTTTTTCCTTTGTGAGTCATTTTCTTTAGCCGGGTCTTTTAATTAAGCAAAATGAAATACCAAAGTTAAAAAACTCTAAAGAACTAGTAATTCCAAGGGACATCAACAATGTACCGTAATGTAATGTAACTGATCATTTTCCTTTTTCCTGAAAAAACTCGTCTAACATCACTACAGTCACTGCAGTTTTCAAGTTATTCATTTCACTCATCCTTTCCATTTTAACAGTGCAATAAGAGACATTAAAAGGCTGGTTAGTATAGGTCAGAGTCATTACTTAAAAAAAAAAGAAACAAAGGTTTTCTTCCTGTACACACTTTATTTTTTAATCTTAGAAAGGGACGGTATAAGAACTTTCTTTGTCTCCCCTTTTTTTTCATTCTTTCAAGGCCTCAGGACATTCCATTTTCTCTTGTTTGCGTGCCTGGGTTGTTCCTTAAAGGTTAAAATCCTGTTTGCTGAAACGTAAATTACTAAAATTTTTATAGGCAGTTGTAATGTAGAAATATTGTCAGTGAGAGAGAATATTGGTCGATAAGACAGGGATTTTTTCCTAATTTTTCCCTCCATTTCATGGAAAATCATATTGAAAGGAAATGATGTTTTGCTCATATTAGCCATGATTCTGCTTTTGTAACTCGTAAAAAATTTTGTGCCAGTTTCTGATTGCATTGGTATCAGCATCATTGTCCTAGAAAACAAAGAGGACAACAATGACAGCAAATCAGGATAATGATGCTTGTTATTTGGTTTGAAATGTAATTAAAATATTTGTAAATTTAAAAGTGTAACACGCCAATAATATTATAAATAAATTTCAAATTTTAATTATAATTTTAAGTTGTATTTTAATAATTTATCATAAATTAATGCATTTATTAAAACATTGTGTATTACATCTACAAATAAATGTTATCTACAAATAATATGTTAATATCTTAGTACATACTGTGAAATATTAACTATAAGCTATTTTTTAAATAATTTATATAACATTCAGCACTCTTCTCTGCGGGAAATCTCTCTTTCCCTTCTGTGTCCCAACACAAGCACAAAAAATTTAATATCTTAAGAATCTTAAAAAATTCTTGTGTTATTTGTTTTGTTCTATTGATGATTAGTAAATAATTATCTAAATTAGAACCCTTTCCCATTCCAACGAAATTTATGCATTTTATTTTCCTTTAACACAGAAGATTTAAAACTTTTGTTAATATAATATACTCTATTTGTTACATTCGGTAGTAACAATCAACAAGTAATCAAGTTATTTAAAGTATCCCTGTATCCTCAAAAGTGCCCCCCCCCCCTTGCCCCCAGTAAAATTTCTTCTGTGATAATTTTTGCATCCTTCCAATTTCCAGCACGCAAAGTTTAAAATTTTAAAACTTTCCATTTAAAAAAATCGTCTGTTGTATTTCTTGCTCTATAGTAATAATAAATAGACAATCTGCCACCTTAATTGTCACTATTTCCTAAAATGTCTGTTTCCCTTCTTTGGTCCTCTTCCTTCAGCATAGAAAGTTAAAAAAATATATATCTGCTGTGTTTGTTGCTTTCTAGTAACAATAAACAAATAACCAATCATTTAAATTACTTTTCTCCTCCCAAACTTTGAATTCAATGTCTTTCCTCCTCCCACAATCAGTTTTAACCATTTAATATATATATATATATATATATATTTACTCTGCCATATTTCTTTTTTTGCTGTAAAGTTTTAATCTTAGTATAAAAACATCTGTCCTCTAAAATCTCCTCTCTCAATGAAATCTTACCTCCAAAAGAAGAAATTTCTAAATATGATGTGAGGGGTTAGACAAACCAAAAATTTTTTCTTTCTTGCAGTTTGGCTGTCTTTCCCCCCAGAAAATCTCTTGAATGTTCCTTTTATAATAAATATCTTCTCTCAAATAACTTTTCCATTCCCATTAACAAATAAGAAAGAATCATGTATTAAGCATATATTATCAAGCATTTTTCTGCATGTTCAGAATACTATAATAAAATTTGGATGTTTAACAAGATGAAAGATGATTTCTAAGAAAAGAGTTGAAAACGCAACCCATTAGAAAACCCAGTTTCATCAATTATGATCTATAGTGAAAAAAATATCTGAATTGTTTTATGCAGCTCCGTGTGTGTGCTTTAGATTTCTATATACACTACATAGTATGCAAAAATTCAATTAAGTTAAGAAGTTGAAAATTAACTTTCTGCAAATAAACGAAAATACACCAGAATTCATTTGCTGAGCCCCGTATATATGGAATTTCCACATTAAATAGTATGCAAACAAAAACATTAGTTAAATTTAAAACTAGTCATTGAGGCTACTGTAATACTTACCCATCATGGATATACATAATATAAAATGTGAAAACAAAACATGTGTAAACTATTTATAAAATGCAGTGCAATTCCAAAATAAAATTTATACGTATATTTAAATATCTTTAATACACAAATCTTTAATAGACAAATTATCTATTACTGAATTGCGGGTACTATTTGATTATGCCGTCGACCAATTTCGACAAATTATATAAATCGCCAAACTACTCGCAAAATTATAGAAATTGGCAAAATTTTTATTTTAAATAACGAAAGAACAAACAAATTAGTAGAAGATTAATAAAAATACATATAAAACGTTAAATTAAAAATCACGCGATGACGTAACAAACACGTGTAACGTGTTTAATGTCAAGTGAATGTGACATTTACAATAAGCCATTATTGTCATTTAATCTTATACTTTGGTGATAATTTTTTGGTCAACAGGATAGTCATAAATGCTAATCATTTTAACTAACAGTTTACTGCATCGGATTGTCTCATTTCCAATTAAAATATATCTTTGAATTGAAATTTGAATGAAATACAGGGTCATGAAAAATCGGAGAGTATGGAAAATATTATTACAAATATCTCGGTAACTAATTATCCGATTAACTTCATTCTTTGTTCAAAATTTATGCTATTTTATTGTCTTTTATATTCACTCTTTAAAAATAAACAATTTCGAAATTTTTTATATACTTTTTATCAGAACGAAAATTTCGAGGATCCAAAAAAAAATAGTGCCGGATAATCAAGGTTACTGGTATGCAATAGGCTTATTTCCATTATTACATTCTAAGTACACACCAAATTTTAAGTCTCTATCTCAATTTGTTCGGATGATAGAGCGTTTAAGACACACACACACAGACAGGTGGCAAATTAAAATGTTATTTATTATGTAATAATATTTTCTAAAAATATGTTATTCGAAATCTCCAGTGTCTGAAACGTGTAAATCCATCAATTTTTTTTTTTTTTCGATTTTTAAAACGATTGCAAGACTTACCTACCGTATACTACATATGATGGGTAAGTAACTACTAGTGCCGCATTTGGAAATGTACTTTCAACAATTATTGATCATAGACATTACTGTAACAAAACAGATATTGTGTCCCAGTAAATGAATGATAAATGCTCAATTCTATAAGATGCATCTTGTAGCCCCAAAACCCAACGAGCTCGATTAATATATAAATGTGTTTGATAAAAATATGCAGTTGCCACTGATATCAGAGCTGTCTTTAAGTTATTTGCGAATAAATGTATATTTCCCTTATGAGCAAGCAAGAATTCAGTAATATTAACCTCTTCACTCATTTCAATAATCTCACAACCTGGTATATAGCCACCAGCGAAATTAAGCCTGGGAATGAAGTGATTAATGAGAATTACATATCAAAATGTGTACAGAATGATAGACGAATGAAAAAAGTCTTCAATTTTCCTTCAACATCTTAACTGTAAATTTCACTGTTTACATCTAAAATAACGTGAGGATTTTATGTGTTTGCGGATTTTAGGCTTACGGATTTGAGGGAATCTACTGTTTTTTACAAAACTGTTAGAACGCAAAACTATGTTTAGATCTATATTTCTTACATTTTTCTTAAACACAATTTCTGATATATTATACATTTTTTATAGCCATTAAACAAGTGGGTAGGTGTGATCGAATGTCGCACAAAGGGTTTCGTTTAATATTCCTTTAAAAATATCTTGTATTTTATCAATAAGAACATAGATGGCAGCACCATTAAATATTAATATTATAATGATTACATGAGGAAATTATTTTTTAATCAAACTAAAAATATTCTCGAACTGCTTTTAAGGAAATTGTATCAGCACATGTTTATATCTGAAAAACATATTTAATTACATGCTTTTATTTTAGTTAAAACACGAAATTTTTAAAATGAAAAAAGAATATGAAAATTTAACGAAATTTTTTTTCTTAAAGGTACATACTTAGAGCATTATTCTGTAATGTTTTGGTTGGTGTAAATGTAAAATTATTACATTAATAATTTTTTTTATAGTTTTGTTTATTTTTCTATGTTAAAATTTATGTAAAAATGAGAAATATATATATAATGTGAAGTAATATATTCTTCAATAATTGACGTTGGTTTCATTTTTTTAACTTTTGTACTTATTGAGAAAAATGTATTTGAAAAATAGTAGCGCCGGCGTATAGTTCCCCGATTATCTCGAGGACAGTTCAAGGTCAGAGGCTAAAAACACTTTATATTTTATTCTCGTGGTGAGCCTTATTACCACACGTTATTCCAAACATCGTCCATGGGGGCCATTTTGCTATGCTTATCCGGCTAGACCCTTTTAAAATGTGGTATGCGTTTAACTGAACTAACTTTTGCATACTATGTAGTATGCATACATATCTCTAGATCATATACAGGGCTTCAAAAAAACCGTATATTTTAATGACTATTCATGCTAATAGCAGAAATCGTGTTTTGAAATGCATTATGCATTTTCCAAATTGTTCATTAAGACGTCATCTTCCACCTATGTAAATTGTGAAGTTTTGTTATAGTATTCTGAATGTGTTGCAAAGGGTTTCATAATCTATGCTGTATGCATGATCTTTTTGGGGTTAGAAATCGTGTTGTTAAAACTGTTTTAATTATTACACAGGGTGTCTCTTATCATTTACCAATAACTAACTTTTAAACTGTTAGTTTTAGAGGTATAGTTCCAATTGCAAAAATGTTTCAAATTTTGTACTGCATCACATAAAAATCGATTTACATTACAATAATTACTTTGTAAATAGATACGAAATTGGAAATTTTATAAAATGCCTGGGTCCTCTAACTTTTATTTAGAAAAACATTTTCCATGTTCTAACAAGTGGAACAGCAAAAATTTATTCTCGTGTGGTCAAAACTTACTGAGTTATGATACTTAGAATTTATGAATTTTCAATGTTTTAATTACCATAACTGGAAAAACACGTTTTTGGTGTCAGAAAACGGCAAAAATGCATGAAATTCAAAGTATCATAACTAGGTAAGTTTTTGTCTTGCAAAAATTAAATTTTTAACCACAAACTAATTTTGATTCATCTCAATAGAATACAGCATTTATAATTACGTCAAAAAATTATTCCAAACATTTTGTTTAAAAGGCCTTCTAATTAAAACATCCGTTGACCGCATACACAGCTATTATTAGTTATATGTTATAAAAATAACAGGTTATTGGAACCTGTTACTTGTACAAGTGTAAAACGATGTCACCTGTTAACCAAAAGTAACTATATTTCCTCATCTCTATTAGAATGATATAAGAATAAAAATCTTGAATTGTCCTCCTCCTACATCTTTACTGTAAATTTCGCTGTTGACTTCTACAACCTGTAGATTTTAGGTTTACGGATTTGAGGGAGTCTACTGTATTTTTAATAAGCTGTTAGAATACTTATCTATGTTCAGATCTATATTTCTTACTTTTTCTCAAACACAATTTTTAATATATTGTACATAAAAAAAATAGCAATTAAAAATCTGGATAAGTATGATCGAATTTTGTAAAAAGGATTTCATTTAATATAAATTTAATATTTTAATCATTTTAATAAAATTTAAAATAATCAAGGACTGCTTTTCAGACAACTATTTTCAGCAACTGTATTCAGACAAATGTATAGATGTTTGTATATCTGAAAAACATATTTAATTGCATTATTTTATTTTAGCTAAAAGAATAAATCTTAAAATAGCAAAAAAATATGAAAGTTCTTTTGATTAAAACCATCGTACAATGAAATGTCACCCAAAGGAAAAAATCGAAAGTGACGTGTCAGCACTAGTTATTAATGACAAGTAGTTAAAGAGGAAACAATATTTAAAAATAAAAACTAATAAAATTACTTAAATATAATAAAAATTCCGAGATGCCAAATATTTAGTGGAATGTAAAAAAAATAATTAAAAGTTCTTTAAGCAAACAAATGTTTAAACGAAATTTAAAGCTCTGAATTTCTCAAAAATTTGGTGGATTCTCAAAGCAAAATTTAAAATTTCAAGTTTTCTCAAAACAGAAAGAATTGTTTAAACGAAATTTAAAATTCGGAAATTTGACAAGTTTAGCGGAATTTTCAACAAAATTTTAAAATTTGCAATTACTTAAAAAAAAGAACTTTTAAATTAAAAAAAATAATTGATAAACTATTTTTCAATAAACTTTTGGCATTAAAATGGCAAAAATATGTGTACAAAAATTCTGTAAAATTCGATCAATTAGATAATGAAATCTATTCTGTGGAAATTTTTTCAAACTCTGATGCTCCGCTTCGAACCAGGAAACTTTTAAATAGCAAGCAAATGTCCTATCATTGAGCCATCTATCCTGCACAAAAAAGACAGAAATTAGATTCTTTTTAAATCTAAATGTAAAAAATGGTCAGATGTCATTAAAATAATTCAATTAATTAAAATAATACGAGTGTTGTTCAGTAAGTTTTGCCTCCACGTCTGTAACTACTTTATTAACAGAACAAAACGAAATATTTTAAATTGGCAATTAACTTTAAAATATCCGCCTTTGAAGGGCAACTTATTCTACTATACAGTCACCAATGGCAGCAATGCACTTCCACCATCGGTACACTAGTTGTTGCAAGCGGTCGCAGAAGAATGAGACCAGCTGTCGACAACGCCAAGAATGCATCGCATGTGTGATTTGTTCGTCGGACTCAAAGTGCGTTCCCTTAAGATGATGCTTCATCTTCTTTTATTTCCGATGTCAACATGCGAGGCATCCACCGGGAGAACACTTTCTTGAAGCCAAGTTCGTCCTTCATGATGTGATTCATTGTTACAAGCTATATTCCAACAATGCTGTCAGTCATCCTCTACTTAATGCGCCGGTTTTCAAAAATCAGTTCATTGAAACATTCTCCATGCTTTGCTCGTCTGCATTTTTCGGCCGTCCAGAGCTGGGTTTATCGTGCACACTTGACTTGCTTGGGTTCTTCGTCTGGCTTCCACGTACCCATCTCCTGTTAGTGCTTCTGACCATACATGCTTCGTCATACACAACAATTAATTGCTTATGATATCGATAGGTGTAACACCATCCGCTTCTGGAATTCGATCACCGCACGCTGTTTTAATCGCACTTCACTATAGGGGAGGTAGGGATAATTAGAATAAGGGACACTTCAGGGTCAATCTGTTGCAGATAAAAAAATGACCATGCTAGATATGAAGTATGACAAATATTCTACATGTTAAATTTTTTGGGGTGAAAATGTATCTTCCTGTAAAAGTTGTAATCACTATTTTCCCAGAACACAAAGAAAATGTTGTCCGTCAAAGTGAGAAGGTTTCAGTTAAAAAGGCTCTGTGTCAAAAATAAAAATCTGGGAATATTGAACTACAACTATGGATTTAAATTTAGAAAAAAGGTTACATTTTGCAACAAACAAAGCATAATATTAATAATTTGCATGATTCTAATTATTTCAGAAATAGCATTTTCTGGGTAAATAGTATCACACAGTTTTGGGGTTAAGGGTAAATGGGATTGCCTATTTTATTTTCCATTACATCAAATTGTGGTTTAGAATGCGTTTTTTCATCTTTCAAATCGTGTGAAATAACCTTTGTTTACTTTACTGCACATTTTGTGTTAGCAAAACATTTATTTTGCATCTATTCCAAATTTTAGCCTTGATTGCATGTTTTAGGCCTCAACACTTTCAATGTAAATTAAATTGTCCTCCTTCACAACATATAAGCTTTGACCGATCCTTTTTCCTCGTTGCATGCCTTGCATGTTATTTGAAAAAAATTGATTGACATCATGAGATGAAGGACATTTCAAAGTTACTTGTCAGTGTCAAATACTTCATTTTGTTCTGTTAATAAAGTAGTTACAGACGTGGGGGCAAAACTTATTCAACAATCTCCATATAAGACTTTCAAAATTTTATTATATGTCGTATAATCAGAGGTATTCAGCTATAAGTATATAAAATTTCAATTTTCTAACTTACAGTTGAGCTGTAGGACAGAATGAACTGTATGACAGATAGAGAAGTGGGAACTATAGAATTACGTAGATGGATAAATCTTAAAAATAAAACTCGTAATGTCTTTTAAAACTATCACATTTTCAAAATTTTGAAGCATTATTTAAGAGACTGTTGGATCTTGAATACAGATCTAAATCTAAACCAACCTCTTTTCATAAATCAGCAAAAATTTTACTGTACATTTCTAAAATGGTGAACCCTTTCTATAATAAAAACCAATTGAAGCATTTTACATATTAGTAGCTCAAATTTTTAATAAATAAAAATGACAGTGTCATTCCAGATAATCTACTATCCATCTGAGAATATATTATTATTGAAAAATCCAGTTTATTACTGAAAAATCCAATAATTAGGCATGAGTAATAATACTCGCAAAGTAACTCATGCACATTATACCTCTTTAATTTAATTTTTGTCAAAAAATGATAAAATATCAGCAAGAAATAACAATTAAAACATAGTTTGGCATGCCCGTAACTGTTTTGTAACAATACTTAGGATGTGATTGTAGTTGTGCTAATTGCAGAAATAAAGGTAAAATGTATCATGTATTTAATAATTATATTTAATTTATAATTGACATTGAAATAGCTTTTTCTTTATAAACTTTTAAAAATTTATAAACAGTTATGTGGTATATATACATTTTCTTTTATATTTCAGGTGTAGATGTTTGTGAGATCTATTCTGAAAATAAAGTGAAAGAATTTTAGTAAATAAATCATGCCCCAAGTCCATATATTTTTTCCCTTTAATGAATTCGCTCATTAAAAAAACATGTTCAGTAAGGATCTATTTAAGTTTCTGTACTAGTGCGAATTAAAAAGTTTTTCTTCATTTTCACATGCAAAATACAGTATACAATTAAAACAATTATTTATTAAGATATAAATATTGTTGATGAAAATAAAAAAATACTACTAAGAAATTTCATATATGACATATAATTACAGCATGTTTTCTCTTAAGTGAACAATTCCTTCTTAAAGTACCAATAAACAATTCAAATGATCTCATAGCACTGCATTTTTTTTATATATTAAACTTTATTTCAAAACTTAGGTGTTTTCCAAATAAGAAGTTTTGCTGACCACAGCCTTATTGTAATATCTAATATGCATTTATTAAACTAACATACTCTATCCATTAAATGTGGCTGTATTTCTATTTACAAGTAACGTAAATTAAATGCATATTTATGTACATTTAAAAAAATCTGCATAGTACAATTTCTGTTCATTTATAAGTTTAGACTTTAGAAAATCCTTCTGTTCAACACTTTAACAAATATTTTTCATTCCATAGCAAAAAGAATGTAACTCATATTTATATTGGTTAATAATCTCATCTACATGTCAGATATAAAATAAAGGATATCTCTAAAAATTAGTTTTGACTTTGAATCAAGAATGCAATTTAAAAATTTTGCACTAAAGCATTTGTACAGAAATTTAGTTTTAATAAGCATGTTATACATGTGGTAAACAAAAACATGATTTCACGTGTGAGCGCTGCATTAAGAGACTTTCTAGCAAATCAGCTTTTAAAAGGCTCTTCTTTCATCGGCTTTTTGTGAAACGAACGATTTCCCAAAAATGTTTTTAAAATGTCTATCTAGGTTATTCTAAAGTATAGCCTTTTTCTTCCGAGGTATCTAAAAAAAGATATTCTTGAAAACGTAAACGATATTGACGTCCCAGGAATTATACTAATCAGAAGCCTTTTACTTGTAAAATGGATAGTGAAGGATTTTCTAACAAATTTAACTAGTGTAATGAACGAATACATACCAAAGAGAAACCCTTCGCATGTGATGTGTGTAAAGGAATGTGTTCTCATAAATCTTCATTAAATATCCATTGCGTGTTCATAGAAAAGAAAGATTTTCCTTCTGTGAGGTGAGTAGAAAAGGATTTTCACAAAAATGTCATTTAAATGTTTACCGGTAGTTCATACTAAAGAAAAACCTTTCTGTTGTAATGTGTGTAACAAAGGGTTTTCTACAAAAGGTAATTTAAAAGTCCACCTTCGTGTTCATACTAATGAGAAAGCTTTCGCTTGTGAGGTGTGTAACAAAGGATTTTCTCAAAAATCTAACTTAAATTCCCACCTGCGTGTTCATACTAATGAGAGACCTTTCTCTTGTAAGGTGTGTAACAAAGAATTTTCTCATAAATCTCATTTAAATTCCCACCTGCGTGTTCATACTAATGAGAGACCTTTTTGTTGTGAGGTGTGTAACAAAGGATTTTCTCATCAATCTAATTTAAATCGCCACCTACTAGTTCATACTCATGAGCGACCTTTCTCTTGTGAGGTGTGTAACAAAGGATATTCCGATAAATGTAATTTAAATGTCCACTTGCGTGTGCATACTAAGGAGAAGCCTATGTCTTGTGAGGTGTGCAACAAAGGATTTTTTAGTAAAAATGTTTTAAGAGCCCACCTGCGCGTCCATTCTCTAGAAAAACCTTTCTCTTGCGTGGTGTGTAACAAGAAATTTCCTTCCAAATATAATTTAAATGCCCACTTGCGTGTGCATACTAACGAGAAACCTTTTTCTTGTGAGGTGTGTAACAAAGGGTTTTCTTGGAAATTTCAATTAAAAAAGCACTTGTGCGTTCATATGAAATAGAAACTTTTCTCTGATAAGATGCGTAACAAAGGGTTTTCTGGAAAATCTTCTTTAGATGGCTACATGTGTGTGCATACAAAAAAGAAAACATTCTGTTGGATTGTGTGTAACAAAGATATTTCTCACCAACAAAATTTAAATAAGCATCACCGTATCCATTCATTACTGTGAGAATTAGTTAACATATTTCACATATAAGTAATTCTGCCTATTTTGTTTTTGTTTGATGAAAGCCCTGAATGCATTACATCTTTTATGGGCCCAATTTAAATTTAAACATGTGTAGTCATATTAAAATAATTTTTTTAATTTGTGAAATCTTTAATGTAGTATTTTCTTTTAAAATATATCTAGGTGCTTATTTTGAATATTTATTTTTTCATGTTTTGATATTGATATAGCAATTATGCTCTGATCTATTTTAAAATTGTCAAAAAGCTAATTCTTTTGTTTATAAAATACTGTTAGCGCTCAATATCACCTAATGTTCATATAAGCATTCTTTCAATGCTAAACTTCTCCAAACTGCAAGAGCTGGCAGTGAAAATTACTTTAATACTGATAAAGGTTGAAACATTTTAAAAAGTGTGTTTCTTGCATATTTGAAATAGGCGTGCGTGATCTGTCAGTGGTCACATTTAGCAGTGGTACACCTCATTGGAAAATGAAATGAATTGTATCCCAATTATGAGCGGTGGTAAAAAAGTAATTTTCCAACTACTTTGCAATCATCACTAATCTGGATAGTATTTATTTTGTCTTGCAGCAAACACTGCAACATCGCTGAGAATATTTTTAAATTGCTGGTCATCGTACTAGGCCATTCATGTCCCCCTTCACTCTCGAAGAGCAGTAAGATTTTACATAAAAAATATTATTTTAATCAGATATTTTGATATAATAGATACTTATACAACAAAATATTGGTATTTTTATATGCATAAAGTGTCCAAAAACTTTAGTTGCACATATGCGTACTAGAGATGAGACGGCCCCACCACGAATCTTTTTGCACTAGTCTTCAGACTTGGGCTTATTTTTCGGATTATATTTATTCTTATGTAGAAAAAATGAATTAACTTTTAAAATTAAAAATTATTTATTCTGTTTTAAATCGTTTAAATGCTATTTTTATTAGAATGAAGGGAAAACTGAAATACTGTCTTCTTTTTCTTCTTCTATTATTATAATTTTATTTTAAAAAAATCTGATATTTGCATATTTCTGTCTGGCAATGGCGGCGACGACCTGTTGATATGGCGCCAATCGTAATATGACGCCATTAGGATATTTTTTAATTGCAACTTTTTTTCTGAAATCTTAAACGAAATTATTTTTTTTTATTTTACTCATCCAGCATTAACTTAAGATTTTCAAATTATTCTATTGGATACGAGTCATAATCACTCTTTATATGAAAATAATATTAGTGATTCTATACCCTTTTTCCTCATGAATTCTGCTCAAGCTGTGCTCTTCCTGCTCACAAAGTCACTTTCTTTCGCAAATAAATATAACAAACATGGATTATTATTGAAAAGCAATCTAACAGTGTTTACTATTTTCCTATAAAAGCATCGGGGTTTTCAGATTTCGATATCAAAGTTTTAATTTGATTGAAGAAGGAATCGATTATAGTTTAAGATGCACACCTTTTATAATAAAATGGAAAGCGCTCGATTCTTCATCATTTAAATAATATAATTTCAGCAAATCTCATGCATTTATTTATAAAACGCATTTTGTTAATATGTCCACCAGATTTGCTTGTTGAGGGAGAAAAATATGAGAATCCCTTTAAGGAAGTACGTTTTTTTACACTATTAGGGGGCTCTGCCCCTAGAAGCAACACTCGCCAACCCCCGTTCAGACACCGCAGACTCTAAAAGCACGCTAATTTGATCGGCTTTAAAAAGATTTCGGAAAATTAAATTATCTCTCTATTCTAAAATAATGTAACTAACGCTGTCACCGTCGCCGCCGCCGATTTTCAATTTTTTGTGACCGGAGGTCTTTCTTCGTTAATATTAAGAAAAATTTTGCATACAAAAATATGAAAACCGGTGGTATTATAGAGAATGTTTGATAAATACGCTGATGCAGACAGTTTTCAAATCTAAGAATTATTTTAAGAGCTATTTATTGCTAAAGTTGGACAAAATCGTTCCATTAAAAAAAAAAATTTAGGAGCAAATACTGTATATGGGAATTTAATCATTTTTAGATCATTTTATGCGTCAGAATTTCCCGGTGGGCAGACTGCATTTAGTTTTTTAATTTGACTCATTTTTTGAGGTTTTAATTCTATTTTAAATTCAAATTTTCAGCATTTCCAGAGATATTTTTTGCATATTTTAGAAAATGGTTTTAATTTAAATTGTTGCCAACTGTATAGACAGCGCAAACAATAATGTTTTCTTCAAATTAAAAATTTATTTTACACGTGACTATTATAAACAAGAAAATATAAAAAGCAGGAACTCATTGAAAATTATCATAAAAACTATATTTACACGTGAATTTTAAAAGAGAAAGAATGTTGTAAAATAATAAATTCATTAACTTGCGTTAGAAGTCTTAAATAGGAGAAATTACGTCTCATTTAGATCACATTATACATTACGTAAAATGAACAAAAAATAATATTGCAAAACAGTTTAAATTTAAAAATTGCGCGAGACATTTATTTGATATTTTAAGATGATATTTTCAACTATTTTTATTAGGACAGCGCAAATGATATTTCATTTCTAACAAAAGTATTTTCACGTGAATATTAAAAGGAAAAAGAAAAGTTTGGTGAAAATTACGTCAGATTAAAAACGATACAGTTAAAGTGTCATTTAAGAAAACTTTCTTTTCGCTTTGCTAAAAAATACCGGAAGACGAAGACTGTTTTTTTAATTCATTTTATATTAGGTTATTTTGAAATGTTTAAGTGACTTATTTAATCAAAGACGGAAACAACCATTGTATCTTTTAACAGCAGCTGATTTGGCTTTAAAATTCCCCAGTGAAAGAGAAAGGAATAGAAACCTGTTTATAAGGAGATCACCACTGTTTTTAACTTATCATTCAATTTTCCGAAATTTTTTTTAAGCCGATCAAATTAGCGTACTTTTAGAGTCTGCGGTTTCTGAATGGGGGTTGGCGAGCGTAGCTCGTAGGGGACAGCGCCACCTAGCAATTTAAAAAACATTGGCGATCTCCCTATAAACGGGTTTCTATTCATTTCTCTTTGATTGTGGAATTTTAAAGCCTTATCAACTGCTGTTAAAAGATACAATGGCTGTTTTCGTTAAATAAAATCAGTTAAACATTTCAAAATAAGCTAATATAAAATGAATTAAGTAAACAGAGTCTTTGTCTCCCGGTATTTTTTAAGAAAGCAAAAAGAAATTTCCTTTAAATAAAACATTTTAAATGAATCGTTTTTAATCTGACGTAATTTTGACCACTAAATTTAAACAGTTTTGCAATATTATTTTTTGTTCATTTTATTTAATAACTGTAATGTGACGTAAATTCTCCTATTGAAGCTTTCTAACGCATGTTAATGAATTTATTATTTTACAATATCCTTTCTCTTTTAAAATTCACGTGTAAATATAGTTTTTATGACGTAATTTTTAATAAGTTCCTGCTTTTTCTACATAATTATTTAATTCTAATTTGAAATGTTTTTTTTTCTGTTTATAATAGTCACGTGTACATAAATTTTTAATTTGAAGCAAACATTATTGTTTGCGCTGTTTATACAGTTGGCGACAGTTTAAATTAATACCATTTTCTAAAATACGTAAAAAATATCTCTCAAAATGCTTAAAATTTGAATTTAAAATAGAAATAAAACCTCTAAAAATGAGTCAAATTAAAAAAAAAAGTACAGTCTGCATACCGGGAACTTCAAACATATAAAATGATCTAAAAATGATTAAATTCCCATGTATAGTTTATGCTCCTATAAAACTTTTTTAAGGGAATGATTTTATCCAAGTTTAGCATTAAATATCTCTTAAAATAATTCTTCGATTTGAAAAAGGTCTGCAGCAGCGTGTTTATCAAACATTTCTCTATAATAACACCGATCTTCATATTTATGTATGCAATATTTTTCTTAAAATTAACGAAGAAAGACCTCCGGTCACAAAAAATTCAAAACCGGCGGCGGCAGTAACAGCGGTAATTACTTTTTTAAATAGAGAGAAACTTCTATTTTCATAACATTGAATGACATTTCCATAAAATTTATTATGTGCTGAGATTAGCAATTATTTCCATATAAGAAGTATTTAAAGAATGAGATATTACATTAGAATAATTTTTAAATAATAAGCAATTTTTTGTTGCATACTTTTTGTATTCGGATTGAGCTGTGATGACACAAAATACTTCAGGGGCAGCCCCACTCTCTGAAAAGACAGTCCGAATTTATCTCTAATATGGACCTGAGTTTTCTATGTGATAAAACAGTACGGTTTTCCTAAGTGATAAAATGGATATAAAATCATTACTTTTATTAATATACATGTTGTAATGTTTTCTGTTTAAATAAAATTTCCTTTTTAATTAAGAAATTATAATTGTAATATATTGAACATTTATTTTTGTAATTATGGATATTTACATGACTAATGTTTCCTAAGAAAAAAAATCTCAAAGAAATTAATTTGTAAAATATGTATGTAGACTTTATCCTTTTATACATTCCTCGGGTTCTGAATTTACATCCTAATAAACGATATTTAGAAGTGTTTTTATATGTATATAACTTGGTAAATGTCCTATATTATCAAACCGTGCTTCTTTTATATCCCCGTTAACAACTTTGAGTTGTTTTGGAAGTAAACTCTTATTCGCCTAAACTGGGAAAATAAAGAGGTTTTCCCTACTCTAAATAGGAGTTATATTGTCTTTATACTTTAAAAAGCATTATTCTATATTCCATAAAGATCATGCTTTTCTTCAAAGCTTTGTTTTTATAACAATGCACATGGTACCTCCAACAATTTGAAATTTCAAGTTCATCTAAATGTGTAAACATGTGCACAATCCATTTTTGATTCTTGAAGAACAATAATAAGTTAATTACCAATCTCAAAGATTTGTAGCTATAAAAGTATTATACATACGAATTACAGCATGCTGGGGAATGCTAATGTTTTTATTTTATTTTTTACGCCTCCCAATGCACGATGCATCTGGCTCACTTGCTCACTTCTTACACATAAAGATAAAAATAGTAACATACTTGTTATTCTCCCATTTTAATACACATATTTTGTCCGTGTTGCAAATACTCATCTCATTTGCCTCTCTTCACTACTATACCAATTTTAAGTTTCCATTGAGCCAAACTAATTCCGTTACTATTTACTAGGTCAACCAAGAAAATAATTTATTTGATTTGATCTGTTTTATTCAATTGGCAAATAGAAACTGGTAAATGGAAATAATCACTAAACAGGATAGTATTAGTTTTTGCTTTGCAGCAGACTGTAAGACATTGCTAAGCGTATTTTTAAACGGGTTACAGGCTATTCATATCTATTCCAGATTAGCAAAAAAAAAAAAAAACTAATTTGATAAATATTTCAATCCTTATCAAATACTTAAGAAACTTGATTACTATCTGTCGCTTTCACCTGTAAAATGCGTTAACAGGTTTTTTCTTTTTTGCTACCTAGAGTAAAAAAATATCCTTTTTCTACCGGTTAACAGGGTGTCCGCTCTCAACGGTGTCCAATGGCTAATTCTTAAACCGTTTTATACCGTTATAGACACATAGTTCCAATTACAAAAATGGTTTAAATCGGGTAAAGAAATATTTTAAAAGCGATTTGGGTCAATAAAAACATTTCTTAAAAAAATACGAAATTTAAATTTTTATACGGTCCCCCTGTCCTATAAGTTATATTTAGTAAAATTTCCCTTTTACACTGACAAGTAATACAAAAAAAGTCCCGTTATTCTACGATTGAAATTGACGGAGTAATAGCTGTTTAAAGTTGGAGCATATTTTTTGCTGCAAATTGGGGGTCATTCACAAATTTAGTCGAAATATAATTTCGTCAGATATATAAAAAAAATGGTTGAGAGTAAATAAGCATTTCAATATAAATTTGAAATCTTTAATCATTCTGACATATTAATGCAAAATATACAATTTGTAATAAACATTTACGAAGAAAGAAAAAACAGAATTTTTGTTAAATAAAATGATGCTAAATTAACAGCCTCAATTCTTTACAAAATGATACGTATTTTAAATTATTATTGGATTACACTAGCCTGCAAAAGTTGTGTTATGTCATGTTTTTCAGGTTTTGGTAATTGATTCTTATGTATTCTGTACCGATGAATCCGAAATCGACCTTCATTTTTAACCATCACATCAGGATTTTTCGATAATTGCAAATTTCAAAGGTTCAAAATTAAAATTAAATCTCCTCACCCCATCTCATCGAACCACTCAGCTGTTTAGCTGTAAGAATCCCAGGATAAGCAAAAATATTGAATAAAATAACATAAAATAAAAAAAGTTTTACATATGTTTTATAGTATGAGATTTTCGTTATATTTTAACTTACACATTTACGATTTGCAAAAAAATTCTAACGTGGTGGTTAAAAATGAAGGTGATTTTCAGATTCAGTGCTAAAAAGTACATAAAAATCAATTGTCAAAAGTTAAAAAACACAGCCATCTCCTCTACTTTACAGTATCCGATTTTTGTTATTCTTTTAATTTGACAATTTATCACCTGCGAAATATCCTGACATGATGGTTAAAAATTAAGGTAATTTTCGGATGCAGTGCTAAAAAATACATAAAAGTTAAAAGACCCAACCATTGCAGTCTTGTGTTATCTTATCTAAAACTTTTTCTTAAACTTCTTGGCGGTAATCTATCCGAAATTTTTTATGTTATCCCGTAAAATAAGTATAAATGGTAACCACCGAAAATCATAATACTATTAGATTGTTATCTGATTTGCGTCAGTATGTAAAATGTAATTTCGATCGGATATTTGAAAGCGAGTTAAAGTTCGAGTACAAATTTTGAACCGCAAAAACATACATACGATCGTTGAAGTAACATAAAAGTAACATAATGTTTGTTAAAAGAAATCACAAAAGAAACAATCTCAAATCCTGACAAAATAAAACATATGTTATTTTAGCCAATCTGAAACTTAATAAATGTTAACTTAATCGTAATACTTGTACGATTTTTTTCAAAGCGCAGATACACATGAAATAAGATCTTCGACTACTTTAAGCACTGGGCATGTGACCTCTCAAAGCCAAGCGGAACTCATTTGTTTTCAGAGCAGAAAAGTGGCATAAGTCATGTATTTTTAAAGTTTCATAACTCGCTAAATTTTAGGGTTATATGAATGGGACTTTTTTTTTTGTCTTACTTGTCAGTGTAATAGGAAAATTTTACTAAATATAACTTATAAGACCGGGGGACCATATAAAAATTTTAATTTCGTAATTTTTTAAGAAATGTTTTTATCGACCCAAATCGCTTTAAAAATATTTCTTTACCTGATTTAAAACATTTTTGTAATTGGAACTATATGTCTATGACTAATAGTTTAGGAATTAGTCATTGGACACCGTTGAGACCGGACACCCTGTATATATCTTGTTCAATTTTTTAATTTTTAATAAAATACTTATTATTCATCCACTCAAGTTCAAATACATTTTTTTTAACTTTTAGTGGATGACATTTGATGTTAATGCAGTTTTTCCAAATGTTAATTCATTAATTAAATTTTAATTAATTAATTTTAGTTTTATATGGAGAAAAAATGGCGGCCACTGGTTATTGAACAGCATTTAATGCATCTTCAAACATATAAGGGGGGTTACCATAGGGAGGACCCTGTTCTGTCGCCAAAATACCGCCAAGTTTATCGCCAACTTGGCGATATATCGCCAAATTTGGCGAACAAAATGAGCTGCCAAAAGTGACACCTACTTGGCGATATCTCTAATATTTCGCCAAATTCCCATAGACTTCCATTGTAAACCAATAGGGTTTACTTGCTTATAGAAAATCAACAAATTAAGATATTTTAATGCAACAAAAACTGATATTAGCTTAAGGGATTATATTAAATTTTTCTTTGATGACCTAAGTAGGAATTGACTTTAAATTTTTTTATTTTACTTGTTTTTACTTTATATTGATTTCTATACTTTGATTTTTGATTGGTGTACAAAGCGATTTGTTTCTTCTTTCATTTAGTTGATCTTTAATTTTGTTGTAAGTCGAATAAAAAGAGAGAAAAGACATTTAGAATATTGTTTTATTAAGTTTTCATGTTAATTTGAATGTGTTTTCTAGTTTCTAATTTATATTGTGTTTGAAAATATTTATTAGCGATAGCAAGTTGACTCTTTTGAAAATATCTGATATATATCAAGATATCCAATACTTTTGATATTTTCAAAAATATCATATTTACGAACCGTATGTGGACTATATGTTATATCCTAACAGTTTGATTAAATAATGTCGTTCTACCTAAAAGACTAACTCAATTTTCATTTGCATTAATATTTCAGACACCTATTCTGAAGCAAAACAGAATATCACAAAAGATAAACAAGTAATGATCGAGTTAGAGGAGGAGGGCAAAGAACACCACCATAAAGAGGTGAGAGGAAAGAGATAAAGGAAACTTCCGCAATTTCTCGAACAATATTCAATCGAATTTGATGACGATGCAGAAGAACGCTATGGCACGACACAAGACGACTGCTCCATGGAAGATAACATACTTCTTGATCCACTAATTGTAAAGATAGAGACAGTGGAAGATTCCAATGCACCAGAAAGTCACCAACAGCCATGTATATTTATAGATAATCACTACCATTGTTAACTCATATTAAATACTCACAAATACACAAAATAACAAAACTGCAGTGCACTGTTTTTTATTTAAATAATATCACAAGAGCCGCTCATGGCTACTTCTCTCACAACAAAACATTCTAAGAACTCGCATAAACAAACGCAGACGATCAAAGTTATTGCCAAAAATGCAAAGCATAAAAACGACCGAACATACCGGCCCCCGTTGAATGATTTTCATTCAACCACAATTATAATACATTATTACACTTTGAATTTTAAATAAATAATACAGCATGTACTAGTAAACAATAAATTGACAAATTACAAAAGATAATCATTTTTCCATAGGTAACAGACAAATTTTTGAAATTGGTCTCTTGAAAACACCTCTTTGTGTTTTTATGTTTACTACTCTAAAATTCTGCATGCATTATGTAATGATGTACACTCATGACATCTAACACTCAAATTAAATTTTTAAATGCTGCAAGAATTTATTTCTTTTCTCATATTTTATCTCAAATAATAGCTCAGAAATACTCTATTTTAAAGTATTTAAAGGTTAACACTCTCGATTTAATCAAAATAAGACTTAAACCTTCTGGATAAAATAAATGTCATTTAAACAACTCGAATAATATATGTCTCATATAAATAATCTCTCTAAATAAATTTCTGTATAAATAATATCTCACTCAAATAATATATACACTATCAATACACATTTTGTATGAATATTTTCTTTGATAAACACAAAATACATTCAATCAAATAGAAATTAGCTTAATTTTACATATTTACACTCAAAATATCTTATAAAGCTACTGCTTAGAAAAAAAAGGATTAACAATATTTATAACATGAAATATACTACAATTATGAATTGTTTTTCTACAAATTGCACGACCATTTAAAGGCCAAAACTTCTGCCTTAACTGAAAAAGTAAAGCTTGTGGACCTAAATGTAAATACCGTTTATGAAAGTATTCTACTATCATTTGAGTAAGTTTACTTTTATTATGTAGTAAAATTGGAAATTTTTGGTTGACATTTAAGTTACTGTTCGCTAATCTACCTCCTACTCTTAGAAGACCTTCTTTATCAAGAAATGGATGTAAGTTTTTTAACTGACTATCATGATTAATATTACCTGATTTTTGCAAGGATTTTTTTTCCTTGTCAAAAAACTCACGTTGAACACTTTTTAACAAAAAACTTTCTGCTTTGTTGAGCTCTTCGAGGTCCAGAGGACCCTCCTTTTTTTCTTTTTTACAATTACTAAGGAACCTGAAAATAAATCCTAAAATACGAATTATTTTACAATAGTTATTACTTAAATCAATTATATCATGCACAAAATAAGTAATAGAAACTGTAAAAACAGTTATGCTTTCAAAGTCACTTATATTAATATTTTTCAGTTCATTTGAAAAGTCACTGGAATTAACTGCTGCAGGAATATTTGTATTGGGATAGTCTTTTTCCTTTAGGAACAATGGACCACTCCACCATAACTCATTTGATAATAGTTTATCAGGATTAGCTCCTCTTGTTAGAAGGTCAGCAGGGTTATGCTGAGATGGAACATGTCGCCACTGCATCCCTTGAGTTAGTTCTTGTATTGTAGAAATCCTATTAGCAACAAAAGTTTTTAGAACGTATGGTTCTTTTTAAATCCAGGATAATACTATCATGGAATGGGACCACAAGAAGATTTGGTTTACACTAATTTTGAGCGAAGAAATCACTCGTTTCATAAGCTTTGTCAATAAAACTGCTGCACAAAGCTCAAGTTTTGGAACAGTTAATTGCTTTAAGGGAGAAACTCTAGATTTACTTGTCACTAATTTTACAGACACTTGACTTGATTCTGTCACTGATTTGCAGTGAATTACCGCACCATAGGCTGCTTCAGATGCGTCGCTAAAACCATGTAACTCGATCATAATTGCATCTTTCAATAAAATACACCTGCTAATCTCAAATTTATTAATTAATTGTAGGGTATCAGAAAACTCTCTCCATTCGTTAGCCTCTTTCTCGGTTAGCAAATCATCCCAATTTAATTGTAATAACCATAACTTCTGCATAAATATTTTTTCTTTAATTATAACAGGAGATACTAAACCTAAGGGATCGAATATACTTGATATAGTTGATAACACTTGTCTCTTAGTGAAATTTACATCATTATGAATTTTAACATTGAAACTTAAACAATCTTTCTTCGATTTCCACAAAACACCTAACGCTTTAGATTCTTCTGAATCACCAAAGGGGTATATTTCGACATTTGTTTTACAAAGTTGTGGAGCATTACTGCACCATTTATGTAATAACATTCCTGCACTGTTTAAAATTTCTATTAATTGATTTTGGAGTTCCAATGCAGAACTTAAAGAATCAGCTCCAGATAGAATATCATCCATATACATGTCTTCTCTCAGTACGGGTGCTGCTAAAGGAAACTTGCTTCCTTCATCCTTAGACAATTGAAGTAGTGTTCTCATGGCCAAAAAAGGTGCGCTAACAGTACCATAAGTAACTGTCGTTAATTCAAAATTTTTAATTGGCTCGTTAAGACCTTCCTTCCATAAGACTTTTTGCAGCTTCCTCTGATCTGGATGAATAGAGATTGCTCTATACATTTTTTGAATGTCTGCAGTGAAAGCGACGATATATTTTCTAAATCTCAACATAATTGAGAATAAATCATCTTGTATTACACCTCCGTTATATTGAATAGAATTAAGTGAGTTTCCCTTAGTTGTTAAGGAAGACGCGTTAAATACAACTCTCAAAGGCGTTGATATACTTTTTTCTATTCCTCTATACACTCCAAGATGGGGAATGTAATAGGATCCACTTTCTTCCTCGCTTTCGTTAACTTCAACCATATGGCCTAACTGTTGATATTCTTTTAAGAAATCTGAATATAATCTTAAGTACTCAGGATCTTTTGCTAGACGATTCCATAAAGAATTTAATTTTTTCGTAGCGATTTGTTTTGAGTTTCCTAAAATAGCTGGATCCTCTTTTAAGGGCATTTTAACAACATATTTACCGCTTTTGTCTCGTGTATAATTTTCTACGAAATGTTTCTCACAAATTAAAGTCTCTTTACTTTTTGGTTTTTCAACCTCGATATTTTCTATCTCCCAGAATTTCCTAAGTGTCTTGTCTAGGTTAGTTTCTTTCTTAATAAACCCACAATGAACTTTGTTTTCATTCTCTGTCGAAAAACTTCCCGATACAACAAAACCGAAAACTGTGTCTTGCAAAATAAGATCAGAATTATTAACACGAATTTGTCCCGGTCTCAAAAGCTCATAAAAAATTCCTGCTCCTAAGAGCATGTCTACATGTTCTGGGATATTGAAACTAGCATCTGCTAATTTTACATTAGGTAAATCTTGTATTGAGATTTCAATTGGACGTGAAGGCGTTAAATCTGCAGTTATTTTCGGAACTACCAAGAAATCTAAATTTTTCACAAAACTTTCATCTCTATTGCATATTGATGCATTAACTTTATGATTTATTACTAAGGTAGCATCATTTAGACCTGACACTAAGATGTTTGTTCTCTCTTTTTTTAAATGCATTAGCTCTATTAAATGGCGGGATAAAAAATTAGACTCACTGCCTACATCTAATAAACACTTTACTCTATGTTTACATCCCGATTCATCAATTAGAAAACATATAACAGTTGAAAGTAAAACTTTGCTCTTTTTATTCGAATAGTTACTAATAAAGGTTTTCTGAACGAACTCTTCTGCATTAGCGTTCAAGACTGACGTGCCACGATTTGTTGGCCTAGAATCTGAACATTCTTCCACATTCACTTTTCCTTGTTTATTTTGTTCCGATGAAACATATTCTTTCACGTATGTGTTGTTATTTGTTTTTGGAAAATGTATAGTTTTATGATGACGTTTTTTACAAAAGCATGTGTACTTTGATGGACAATTTGCAACTGAATGTGAATTTAAACAATTAAAGCATAACTTGTTACATTTTATAACGTTCACCCTTTCATTGACAGATAATTTTAAATAATGCGGGCATTTTGAAAGAGTGTGATTTCCGTGGCAAAAAATACAACTTAATGTTTTAACATCTGATAAGAATACTTTAGATACACTTTTGAAGCTAGTATATTTACGATTAACACTAAAATTCTCAGTAAGAGATTTTCCGCGTGATGTGAAATATAAATCAATCTCTCGTCCCAACTCTTCTGGTAAAAACCATTTATCACCTTGTCTCACACTAATGTGGGAAGCTGTTTCTCTATCTAATGTTTAATATAATTTATCCGATACTATAAGTTGTTTTAGACTCTCGAAATTAGAGACATTTCTTAAATTTAAATAATATTCCCAGTTTGTCATTAGACGTGAAGAAAACTGTACATGAGTCTCATTTGGTTGTTTAACAGCTTTTCTAAATTGTTCTAAGCAAAAATAAGGTGTAGGTTGAAATTCTTTTAACACTAATTCTTTTATTTTTGCATAATTCTCGATATCACTATCATGTAAGTAAGTTAATATGTTAGATGCTTTATCCCCTAATAAATTTAACAGAATTTCTGCTTTATATTGTTCTGGAACATTTTTAGTCTTAAAAGCTCGTTCTAAAGAAGAAAAGTAAAACCCCCATCCTTCAGGACGTATAGGTATTTTTACAGTGAAAGTTCGAATACTTTTTATCAATTGATCTAACGATTCTAATTTTATTTCACTTTCACTAATATTGGATTTAGCTTCAGATTTAATTTTAGCTAGTTCTAATTCAAGTTTCATTTTTTCCAGATCATATTGCTTTTGCTCCTTATCAATTCGCCTTTGCTCCTGCTCCTCATAAATTCGCCTTTGCTCCTGCTCCTCATGTTTACGATTTTCAATTATATCGTTTGCTATATCCTTCACAAAATCTGGTTTATTTTTATACATTTCACTGTCTTCAATAATAACGTTTAAATCCGCAATTGTCATATTTTCATTAACATTTAGATTTATTTCAGTGGCTATAAGCCTTAAATCCTCTTTTTTTGCACCTTTAAACATTGTTTAATATATGTATAACAGTAAAGATAAGAAAAATCACGTTCACTTACTTTTCGAATAATGTTTTGACGAATTTCGTAGCACGGAACTCTTAGAACTTATCATTCATCTCGGCGTTTCACTCAACTTAAATTTGATTTTAGAAGGTCGTTGAATTTAATCCCAGGCTGCTTCTTCGTTGCTCGGCTGACCATTATGTTAACTCATATTAAATACTCACAAATACACAAAATAACAAAACTGCAGTGCACTGTTTTTTTTATTAAATAATATCACAAGAGCCGCTCATGGCTACCTCTCTCACAACAAAACATTCTATGAACTCGCATAAACAAATGCAGACGATAAAAGTTATTGCCAAAAATGCAAAGCATAAAAACGACCAAACAAGGCTAATGGTATTATGAAAATTATTAATTATACGTATAAATATGAAGTTACGTAGCTGTACAGAATGTAAGTATGGATCGGTAGTTGATTGATGTGAATCGATTCTTAATCGAATCATAAAGCGAATAACTGAACTGCCTTTACGGCTTCCTCTGAGGTTTACGCTGATATGAAAACAAAAGGTAAGTGCAAACGCCGAAAGGAGATTTGAATAAACTGAAATAAATAAATTAAATCAAAGGTAAGTAGAATAATAGACTTAGTTGAAAAGAAAAAAGTAAAGAAATGATTGAAATTGATATTTACGTGCGCACCGAAATTTTTTTGCGAGGAGTGCGCTTTCTCGGGATTTCTTGAATTTTCCAATTGGTTTACAAAGTGGGAGGGGGGGCACTTAATCGGGAAGGGCGGATTAACAGGATTTTACGGTACACATAGAAGCACGACACAACATCACATAAACGTAACTCAGCGCACTTCTTCTAGGTTACAGTTATGTCTTTATACCGTTTAGGTTACAGTTCATGTCTTAATGCCATAGTTTTTACAATTGTTCTGTGATTGGTGTGATTTTTTTGGCGACTTTTGACGAAAACGATAATTGTGCCAAAGATGGCAACTTTTTTATAAGTCCAGCATAAAAGAGAATTTGCTTGAATGGAAATTTATTTTCGTACCTGCTGAGATTGTTTTTGGCTTTTTCACTGGATGCAAGGGATGATTTACGAAAAAAGGAGTGCAAATTTGGATTTGAAATTGATATTAGATCTTTTGAGTGAATTAAAGCAAATTGTATCGTCGTTATAGTGTTGATACTTATTCTTTTTGTATTTCATTCAGATTGTAAAATTTTATGTGCAGGTAGGTAAAGTAGTAGTAGTATGTTTGAAATTTTTTTTTTATAATATTCTTAATATCTAGTGTTTTAAAGTATTTTATTAAAAAGTGTGACTTTGATTATACTTTCAAATCATTTTTGTTTATAACCATAATGGTGTATTGAATGTTAATGTTAGGTTTGAATGTGGTTTCTCTTATAAATGGCAAAAATTTTGTTAATGAAAACCAATGATTATGTCTGTGTTTGTATGAATATGTTTTGTAATTAATGCTTGTTTTCACAATAGTTTTGCTGGGGGAGAGGATTAGTAGTAGTTTTACTTACTGAAGCATTTTAACCCATTAGTACTGTTTGCATGAAACATTTTCTAATTTATCTGATAATTTCTTTTACTGAGCTAGAGTTAAATACAAGCATTATTTTTAATATAGAGAAGTTTAGTGCTACAAGTTACTGATTTTTGTATTGCACTACTGGCAGGTTGTTTAAAATGTAGAACACTACACTACAAACTACTGTAAAAAGTAGCGACTACTGCAGTTTTTCTATTAAAAGCATTGTATTTCTGACCCCTTGTCTGTGACTCATACAAGTTGACTGCTTTCATCAGTCAGTGTTGAATTCAGGAGGGGACAATTTTCACCAGAGCAATAAGAGTCCCCCCCCCCCTTCTCCCCTGGAAGATTTGAGATTTTGTATTTTCAATGGTCAAAAAGTGCAATATTGAATATTAAGCTTACAATTCTACTTCAAAGTTTATCCTAAATCGCTAATCCAGAGCTTGAAACCAGAACAGATCACTCCACCCTGCTTCTAATTTTTATATACATGTATTATTTATTTATTTATTTTATTATTTTATTACAATGTCTTTATTTTGGATAGTTTGAGAATTATAGTTTAACCTCTTGATTGCAGGACCAGTGGTAGGGAATGAAAAAAAGGCTGATTTCGGAATTAATTAGGGGAAAGCTAGAAATTGTTTCAATCCCTTCGACGTAGGTCAGAAATGAACGTACTAAGTTCCCCCCCCCCCCCCTTTCTGCTAGGTAAGCTTTTACCACTATCAACAAATTAATAACTTAAAAAGTGCATTTTGCATGATTTTTAGCATATTTAAAAAATGATGGGAATATTATAATAAAACACACGTATTACAGTATATATTAAAACACCCATACACACATAAATAACGGCTGCATTCAACAGTTAAAAGTATACACAGTAGACTCCCTCAAATTCGCACAGCTTGGGACCCGAGATTGTGCAGATTTTAGAGGTTTGCAGATTTCTGGTCGTTGCTTTGTTTACATTTTTGAAACATTAATTTGATTGGTAGTTAAGCAAGGGAAATTATAATCAAAGGTTACAATAAAGTAAAACATTAAAATAAGTAAAATATTAAAATAATTTATTAGTTTAAAAGTAAGTAATTATTAAAATAATTATGTAAAATAAAAATTTAGAACAATATTAAATCATTATCAATGAAATTGATTCAATTCGATTCCAAAACTCCTATGCTGCCGTCTAGTGGTAAATCGATTGTAAGATTGATACGTCATTGAGTGTTTAAAGTTAAAGACTGACGAGAAAAGGGTAAGTAATTTACATATTTAAATGAATAAAGATGAATAAAAGTAAACTATTAATGTAACTGTAGTTAAATATAATATGTGTAAAGTAAACAAAAGACCGGTATTTCAAACTAGTGATAACACAAAAAATAGGGAAAAAAGCAAGGAGAACAGTGTTAACGCTATTATCAGGGTATATATCTTATTGTGCTCTCTGTAGCTTTTTTCATTGTCATTTAGAGTTCTGAATGCTTTTCTTATACTGCTTTGTATGTTTAGAAATAAATTTGTCTATAATTAAAAAAAAAAATTCCGTGAACAATAATTTTAAAATAGCATTCCAGTTCGTGGATTTTTCCATTTCGAACCCTGGAATTTTTTATATAGATGTGCTAATTTATATCAAAAGTAATGTAAATTTATTTAGTAATAAATCAGCTGTAATAGCCCAAAAGAGAATGATTAACAAAAAATTTAGTAAAAAAAAACATTGCGGTAGTCGCTGATTTTGGCACCATCTTGAATTTTGTTCCTGCAACTTAACTGTAAATTTCATTTTTTACATCTGAAAAAATCCGCGGATTGTAGGCATTCGCGGATTTTAGGGAGCCTACTGTATAAATATTATATAGACATACATACAATAAACCCAACTGTAGTGAAAAATTAGCCTGGATTAGATTCCTGGCTCTGGCTAATTTTTCACTCCAGTTGGGTTTATTGTATTTATTGTATGGGAATATTGTTTATTATTTCTGATATTGTATTTGAAATATGGGTAGCATTTAATATGACGTATATAGAGTGAAGAACAGTGCATATGTATTAAAATTAAGCAGGTTGAAAATGAAGTGCGAGGATTGGAGGAGGGGGTGTGAGCGAACAAATGAATGTGCAGGACCCTTGTGGCTAGAGGAATTAAAGGTCAACCAATAATAGCACAATTTTAAACTTCAATATTTTACGAAAAAGGTGGTTTTAATAAAAAGGATTTTTGACTAGTATACAAGCATCTTAAGTTAAATTCATAACAGTTTAAAACCTTTGAAATATTGAAAAAAGTATTATAATCTTTACGTTAAAAATTTCTTTTAAAACCATGGTTTGAGGTTGGCGGTATCAGTATTGAAATGACATGTGAAACAACTGCCCTTCATATACCTTTTTCTCGATAACTACTGAAGGGATTTTAATTTAATTTTTGACGAAAAACAAGATTTTTTATTCAACATTATCGCATAATTATTGTATTCTTTTTCTTTCAGAAACGATCAAATTATAATTTAATCACTAGGAAAATAGAAATAGAAAATATATTTTTATGTCATTATGTTTCGAGTGCTTATGGAGATTTTAAATCAGGATGTCTTATCCAATAAAGTATATGCACTTATGAAACCGTTTTCTACAAAACAGTCGAATGAGTGGACAATTTCCTGCAAACTTTTAACATAGTAAGTAAAATATTACGCTTTTTAATTTCAAATATTTGAATTGGAAGTGTTGTAAAAGTATATGTCTGCAACCCTAATTAATATGCCTTCTTCCACCAAAAGGCAGTATTTTGAAAAAATGTTTCTTATCAGTTAAGTTAAAGGGAAATTAAGTTTTTTTGTGTAGTTATAAAAAGAAACGCATAATGCTGCTTATCAAGAAAAGAAAAATAGGTATTTGGCATTATTTCAATATCGTAGAAAATATCTGCTGAATTTTCTCGCCCCTTTTCCCTGAATGCGATAGAATTGCGATCATAATCTTGAACAAAAATATTAATGTGGGTACTCATTTTATTCAGAATTTTAAGCTCTACAACATTTTTATTGACAATGTTTTTGATAAAGATAGTTTTTTTGAGGTAGTGTTATGTATTTAAAAAAAGCGTGTTTTTTTACTATAAATCTATACATATTTCCTAACGCACACATAGTACAAGGGGAAAAACATATTATATTCATTCTAAACCTAAACTGAAGGATTAAAGCAATTTCCAGCTTTCCCCTAATTAATTCTGGATTCAATCCCCTAACTACCGGTCTATTTCTGAATCTTATTCATGTATTTGTGGTTTTATACTGTGTAGAATCTTTAACCCTTTGAACATGACAGTACCTCCTGTGAGGGGCCTACTAGCTCGTTCGGACATTACGGTCAAATGGGCTCCATGTTCAAAGGGTTAATTAAAAATAAAAATGAAAAACAATAAACATGCCGAAATGTTTGAATTACAGAAATTTCCATATTAAAGATCTGACACAGTATTAAGTAAACTTTCTGGCTCATATTGAAATTCATTTTTAAAAACATGAAGGTTTTCAATTATGCTACTAACTTGAACACCTAAATTATCAAAATAAAGAAATTAATAAAACTTTCAAGTTAATATTTTTTAAAATTCAAGAAAAAAAGATTACTAAGTAATTAATTTATGAGCACCTCTTTTTATAAGAAATCTTCCTATTTTCAGAAATCCTTTTTTCTTTTTCTTTCTTTTTTTTACCCCTAGCTTGATATTAGTCTCTTATTTTATTTCACAAACGTTGTTCTCATTTATAGAAAGCCAAATGGGGCAGCGGCTCAAGATCCCAAAAGAATAAAATAAGGTAATATAAAAAAAACAATCCAGTAGCTACAAAAATGTCTTGGGGTAGGGAGGGTCACCAACTGAATCTTCTCCCCTGTACTTTATGTAGAGTTAATAATAGTCAGGCCCTTCTAGTTAAAAGAAACTGTACATTTGGCTTGACTCCTAATATGAACAGAGTTTCTTTTGGATCTTTTCGTACCAGGGAAGTAGATAAATTTAAAGAATGTTGCTTACCACCGGCAGAATAAAATCCAGGAGAGGCAAGATTGTCGAACTTATGTATGCTTGTAATGAGGATGGAAATAGTTAACCATCTTTTATGCTAGGGTTTTTTTCTCTGCACTCCCAGTTTAAGATAACAACTTAAAATGTGAGCATAAAACTGATACAGAATTTAAAGTGATCTTTCTGGAGGGGGGGGGGAGGGGAGTGTCTCTTTTTACTGGGGCTAGTTTCTTTTTCTCTTCGTTTTTAATTATTTCATACCACTTGCGAAGAATGCATTGTAATAGACGAGGGTAAAGAGACTGGGGCTAGTCTCTTTTTCTTTTAGTTTTTAATTATTTCATACCACTTGCGAAGAATGCATTGTAATAGACGAGGGTAAAGAGACTTTGGCTAGTCTCTTTTTCTCTTAGTTTTTAATTATTTCATACCACTTGCGAAGAATGCATTGTAATATAGTTTTATTCAAAGTCAGAAAAAAAGAAATACAGGGAGTGAAACAATCCTACCCACCCATCTCTTGCTGGCACCTATAGAATGGTGTGTCTAATTATAATGTTGCTTGATATGTGTGTGCGGGGGAAGGGGGTGGGAAGTGATAGCTTGTTTTGCATAAACATTGCCCTCTCAGAGGTTCCTAAATTAAACACTGAATGAAGTAAATTTATTTGCCAAAACACAGACCATATATGCAGTAGACTCCCTGAAATCCGCACTGCTAAAGACCAGAGGTTGTGCGGATTTTAGAATTTTGCAGATTTCTGGTTATTGCTTTGTTTACATTTTTTAAAACAGTAATTGGAATGTAATAATGCAATGAAGATGATAATGAATGTTTACAGTATAGTCGCATATTAAAATAATTAAATAAAGTAATAGAAATTAAGATCATTTTAAAAATGATTAAATTATAAGCAAATGTCAAGTAAATAATTAATAATGTATAATTAAATATGCACCATAAAAATACATTTTACTTGAATTTTTCAATGCAATTTGCCTCATAAAAGTACCCCACTAATTCACATCAAAGTCATAAAATAAGGAAGTTTTTTTCAGGTTTAGCAAGTCTTAATGAACAAAAAAGCTTGATTAATACATAAATATATTTGATAAAAATTTTGTGATTACTAAAGATATCAGCAATATCTTGAATTCTTTCAGAAATAAATTTATACTTTCTTCATGAAAAAGCATGAGTTCTGTCATATTAATGAGAATTACATTTAAAATACCCCTAGAATGATATAAAAATTTAAAAAATCTGTAATTTTGACGCTACATCTGAATTGAAAGTTTCATTGTTTAAATCTGTTATGATGTGCAGATTTGAGGGAGTCTACTGTATTTATCTTTTACATAAAAGTAATGACGTTAATCATTTTTTCTTTCAGTGACAGAGATTAAGAAAAGAGTCACACTGCAGTTGGTTGCAGTAAGCATATGAATAACAGGCCAGACAAGTGATAAAGATTCATAAAGGGATTTTCTGATAGCTGAAAGGTAATACAATTCATAAAATAGAGCAAGTTGACTTTTAATCACATTTCATTTTTAAAAAGAAAGAGGTTATTGATTGTATCTACCTATCTCTCTGTATATATATGAAATGTAATAAAATATTATGTACAGCAGAACCCCTGAAATCTGGAATTCTACTAATAAATTGAATTTGAGGTAAAATTTTCCATACTCAGTTACAAAATAGATATGAACTAGCTGTAATACGCAGCGTTGCTCATGTCATAGTATATTACATGCTTAATGGTATGAGGACCAATCTCCCTATGCGATATGTTTAATCAGTTCATTGCTTTGGCATTGAATAATGATACCACGATGGCTATATTCGTTAGCGACAATTACTACTGCAACTTCATTGACTTGAGTCGCATTAAATCTTCGTTCAGGCCCACAGGCTGGTCATTTGTTGGCCCAACTAACAATCTTATAGTTGTCTGCAACCACTCATTCTAGAGAAGTCTTGAACACATTGATGAGTTCATTATGGTTATAAAGTAGACGCTGTAACTCCTGTACAATTTCTCGTTGTAGCCCATGAATGTGAGTGCAATGCTGATCTATTTCGAGTTTTTCATCACCAACAAATGCAAAAATTTCATCTCATCCATTTGTAGAAATTTCAATGTTTCATTTATTACGGGCGAGCCTACTGGATGATAAATTTGCCCTTGGACTTTAAAAACTGGGCTGAAATTTTCTATGTTGCATATTGATTTAGCCCCAAACAAAGTCATTTAAAAGCAAGAATTGCATTGACATATATTTTGTAAAATATGTTTTGATTCTGGTGCCATTCTGATCATATAAGCGAATAGTTCTGGTGTAGGTTTTTGTAATACTGATAATCTAACTTTACCACTCATACAGCACATATGTACAGTTTCGCCCTTAATTTTTTTTTACGCCGCAGTACCATTTTCCAATGACGATATTTGGACATTCATTGTAGTTTTTCATGCAATCATAATGGAACACCTCAAATTCTAAATTGCAGTTTCTACGTACGGTAACTCGTTGATGTTAATGTAGAGTGTCATTATTTCTCTATTTTATTTATTTTGCAGTTGAAATTTATGAGCTGATTCACAGTTTCTAATTGAACTTACTCTAATCTGTATCTCTTGTCTCTTTATTAATGTTTGCTCTTTGTTCTTCACTTTGACTTTCTCTTATTTGCTGCAGTCCTTTATGAATTTTCGTAAATCGTTTTGCCTTTCTTCTTCTGTTTAGTTTCTACATGCTGCTTTTATTCTTTGCAAATTCACATAAGATTGTGTAAACACTCTCTTATGTTTTGGCATTTTATCTGTAACAATAACTTAGAAAAATAAATCAATAAATAAAAGTAAATCATTAGCAATATATAATAAAAGTGAAAATAAAAGTTTTATACTCATTTGGATAAAACTGAACAAAAAAAAAAAAATGAATACGAAAAAAAAGAAAAATATATTTTTTTTCGAAATCCCTTGAGTTTATCGTTTGAATATTTACTTTTGATTTTTGAGTATTTTTTATGTTTGATCCTTTTTTGATCATTGCTAAAATGAGACAAACGAAAACGCGCTGAGCTTGATTATTGCAGAGCATTTTAGATTATTCTGGACTGTTATAGATCATTCTAGATCGTTTTAGAACATTTTGGATTATTATTGAACATCCTAGAACATCCTAGATTATTTTAGAGTACTTTAGATTATTCTGAAACATTTTAGTTTATTGTTGATTATTGTCGACCGTTTTAGAGTATTCTGGTATATTGTAAGTCATTCTAGATTGGTTTAAAATATTTTAGATTATTATAGAACATCCTAGATTATTTTAGAACACTTTTGATAATTCTGGTACATTTTAGATTAATCTCAAACATTCTAAATCATTTTGAAACTTTCTTGAAAACTCTGGATCATTCTAGAACGTTTTAGAGCATTTTAGATTATTATCGAACATCCTAAACATTCCAGATTATTTTAGAACACTTTAGATTATTCTGGAACATTTTAGATTTCTGGTGATATTTTTAGAGAATTTTAGATTATTCTGGAACATTATAGATCATTCTAGATCGTTTTAGAACATTTTAGATTATTATTAAACATTTTAGAACACTCTAGATCATTTTAGAATATTTCAGATTATTTTAGATTATTCCAGATTACACTTGATTATTGTAGAGCGTTTTAGATTATTCTGGAATATTATAGATTATTCTAGACGTTTTAGAACATTGTAGATTATTATCGAACATCCCAGAACATTCTAGTTTATTTTAGAATACTTTAGATTATTCTGAAACATTTTAGGTTACTCTTTATTATAGAGCATTTTAGATTATTCTGTAAAATTGTAGATCATTCTACATCGTTTTAGAGCATTTTAGGTTATTATGAAACATCCGAAATTACTTTAGAACACTTTAGATTTTTCTGGAACATTTGAACTTAAAATGCTTTAGATTGCTCTCGATCATTCTAGAATGTTTTAAAACTTTGTGGAAAATCTTAATCATTCTAGATCGTTTTAGAGCATTTTAGATTATTATTGAACATCCTAGATCATTCTAGATCATATTAGAACATTTCATTCTATTTTAGAACATTCTAGATTACACTTGACTATTGTAGAGCGTTTTTTCTTATTCTGGAACATTATAGATCATTCTAGATTATTTTAGAACTCTTTAGATTATTCTGGAATATTATAGATTATTCTAGAACGTTTTAGAACATTGTAGATTATTATCGAACATCCCTGAACATTCTAGTTTATTTTAGAATACTTTAGATTATTCTGGAACATTTTAGATTACTCTTTATTATAGAGTGTTTTAGATTATTCTGGAACATTGTAGATCATTCTACATCGTTTTAGAGCATTTTAGGTTATTATGAAACATCCTAAATTACTTTAGAACACTTTAAATTTTTCTGGAACATTTGAACTTAAAATGCTTTAGATTACTCTCGATCATTCTAGAATGTTTTAAAACTTTGTGGAAAATCTTAATCATTCTAGATCGTTTTAGAGCATTTTAGCTTATTATTGAACATCCTTGATCATATTAGAACATTTCATTCTATTTTAGAACATTCTAGACTACACTTGACTATTGTAGAGTGTTTTTTATTATTCTGGAACAATATATATCATTCTAGATTATTTTAGAACACTTTAGATTATTCTGGAGTATTTTGGATTACTCTTGATTATTGTAGTGCGTTTTAGATTATTCTAGAGCTCTTTAAGTCATTCTAGATCGGTTTAGAATATTCTAGATTATTATCCAATATCCTGGAATTATCTAGATTATTATCGAACATCCAAGAACATTCTAGCTTATTATAGAACACTTTAGATTATTCCGAAGCATTTTAGATTAAAATATTTTAGATTATTCTCAAACATTCTAGATCATTTTGAAACTTTCTGGAAAACTGGATCATTATAGATCATTATAGAACATTTTAGAACATTTTTGATTGTTATCGAACATCCTAGAACATTCCAGATTATTTTAGAACCCTTTAGATCATTCTGGAATTGACTCGATTATTGGACTTGATTATTGTAGAGTGGTTTAGATTATTCTGGGACAATAAAAATTATTCTATAACGTTTTAGAACATTGTAGATTATTATCGAACATCCTAGAACATTCTTGTTTATTTTTGAATACGTTAGATTATTCTGGAAGATTTTATGTTACTCTTGATTTTTGTAGATATTTTTAGACACATTTGGAACATTCTAGAGCGTTTTAGAACATTTAAAATTATTTTAGAACATTCTAGATTGCATTTGATTATTGTAGAGCGTTTTAAATTATTCTAGAATATTATTTATTATTGTAGAATGTTTTAGACCATTTCAGATTTATCGAACATACTAGTACATTTAGATTATTTTAGAATACTTTAGATTATTCTGGAACAATTTAGATTACTCTTTTTTTTGTAGAGTGTTTTAGATTATTCTGGAACATTGTAGATAATTCTAGATCGTTTTAGAACATTTTTTATTATTATGGAACATTCATAGCGTTAGAAAGGGGCAAAACTTTAATGGTTCTAGTTTAATGCCATTATAATGGCATGCAATGGCACAAACGTTAATCAAAAATGTTATCTGATTAAAAATTTCCTTTTAATAATATATATTGAATGGAAAGAAACTTTATTTTAACACTTTTTTAAACTAAACAATAAGTTTTTAATTTTGGAAGTAATTCATAAATTCATTTTAAAAATTGTGAATTAATTTTTTTTTGTAATTTTACATAAAAAGATTCTGCATTATCTGCATTCTTTTACAACTCATTTCTATCATTAGCTTTCCAAATAGAGTGAGATATTAATTTTTGACACTCTAAAAGGGATTGCCTTCCAATATCATTTTCAACCGCAGAAAACAACCAGAAAAATACTTTTAAAATATATTTAGTAATGTTCGTTTTTGTCTTACATTTAGAGTTTTATATGCCGTTTTTTCTGGTAATTAATTGAATGTTCTCAATATTTTATCCTGCAAAATCTTAATATATTTTTCTAAATTTATACATAAAGAGTCATTTAATAAATTTTGTGACACTTCGAGGTTAAGAGACATGTATGGGCTAACAAATTGCGGCATACAGTGAGGTGGGAAGGGTAAATACCCAGCGAGTAGGTATTTATTTTTTGTTTATGTACTCAAGTCTAGATTAGATACCACAAATTTGGGTATTTTCATATTTCACTCTAAAATACCATAATATTGAAACAAGTCTTGAAATCATACATTAGACTGTTTGAAATATTACAACAGCTTTCAGTTAAATTAAAGAAAAATACCTGCATGTTGTCCGATTGAGTGAACTTGTAAATCTTTTCCATTTCTGTTTTTTTTAGATGCAATTAATTAAGCATTTTTTAAAAATGCAATTGCTATAGGGGAGACCATCAAAGAAAGTAACAATTTGCATGCGATATTCAATCGCATTTAACATGATAAAAGGAAAAAAAGAAAAATTGATTCCTTGAAATAGATAGGAAAAACTAAATGAAGTTATTTGCACTGTCTTGAACTTTTAATGTTCAAGCTACTATTTTAAAGGTTGTTTTTAGTCGAGGTTTGTGTTCTAAATATTTTTTAAACATAAAAAAATGAGAACCTATAATGCCAGCACCCAGACATATGGAGAAATGCGTTAGAATTCTCGGATACATTAACGTGCACAAGCAAACCAGTAAGACGCATTAATCACTTAAAAGCAATAATGAGAAAATTAACCTACGGTGGAAAATCCAAAGAACTATAAATAGTTAAAGACATAAAAGATAATAAGTTTTTATTACTAATTATGGCATTATGCAGAAGCTTATCAGCTAAAGAAAAAAAATTACATAATGATTTTCAATTAGAATTTATAAAAGGTTTCGATTTTTAAACCAGTTGTAGAACTAATTGAATTATTTCAATAAAATGAAAATCAGGTTCTATTAGTATATGAAAACTTAATGCTATAATATATTGTCTGTATCACTACATTTTGTAACTTTACTAGAAAAAAATGACAAAGAAAAGAATCTGTCATTCGTCCTGTCTATCTTGCAATTAGGCCTGGGCCTTAAATCGATTTAAGTCTTAAATGAATTAAATCGAAGACTTAAATCGATTTAAAGCTTACTAGTCCAGGCAATATAGACCATATAGGGACTCTTCCTAGCAAAATTCATGGTAGTTCTGGAAAAAGGTTTACGAAAAAGGTTTTTGGGTCGCTGAATCCGAATTTTTAACATCCCACCAAAATTTCACCAGGCAACCCCCCAAATTTTGGTAAAATGCCTCCCAAAAAAGGTTTTTATTAAAAAAATCAATTTTTTATTGTTTTAGGGGGAAAAGTATCTAGAAATTCAGAAAGTAGACAAATTTTGCAACAAATTAGATGTATGACATTATGACTTAGGATAAAGGGGAAGGGGGAAACTGCCCCGGAACATGCGCACGGTGCTGCGTGAACTAAGTTGCGCAATTCCACTTAACCACTCACACGTTTACATTCGCCCTCCCATCTCTCCTCCTAACTTTCTCTATAAGGCTTACTTTAAGTTTTTGGGTCGCTGAATCCGAATTTTTAACTTACCCCCAAAATTTTCTCCCCCGAACCCCCCCCCCCCAAATAGTTGTTTTTAACTTAAATTTCTTATTGTTTTAGGAGAAAAGCATTACGAAATTCAGGAACTAGACAAAATTTGAAACAAGTAGGATATATGACATTATGACGTAGGATGAACGGGGAGGGGGGAGGGCTGCCTCTGAACATGCACTGCGGCACTACGTGCACAAAGTTATGAGGTCCAGGCAATGGGGGATTTTACCTGGAAAAATTAATACTAGTTCTGGATTTCGACTCACGTTATGTTTTTTGGGTCGCTGAATCCGAATTTGTAACTTCCCACAAAAATTTCACGCGGCAACCCCCCAAAAAATTGATTTTTTGAAAAAATTTGGTTTTTGAGAAAAGCGCGCGGGGAATGTTCCGAGGCAGCCCCCGTTTATCCTACGTCATAATGTCATATATCCTATTTATTGCAAATTTTACCTAGTTTCTGAATTTCGTAATGCTTTTCCCCTAAAATAATAAGAAATTTAAGTTAATAGTAACTATTTTGGGGGTAAGTTAAAAATTCGGATTCAGCGACCCAAAAAACTTAAAGTAAACCTTATAAGGAAAGTTCGGAGGGGAGATGGGAGGGCGAATGTAAACGTGTGAGTGGTTAAGTAGAATTGCGCCTATATGCTAGTAGAATATCTGTCAACTCAAAGGTAATACAACTAATAAAATAGAGCAGGCTGGATTTTAATCACATTTACTTAAAAAAAAGAAGAGGTTAATGATTATATCTAGCTATCTCACTGTATATATATGAAATATAATAAAATATACAGTAGAGCCTCTCAAATATGCAACTGTGCCGCACTCAGCAATTTTGTGTTTAGGGGTTGAGGTAATGATTCAAGTATTCAGTTAAACAAAAGATATGACCTTAAAAGTACACATTTTGAATAAAAAAACAAGCTTCCTAATTTAAGAAATATTTATTTAAATAGTTTTCCTTTAAAAAAAAAAAAAATCAATATTTAAGACTTAGTCTTATGTGCAAAATCTTTTTCTTTAATTTCGCCTACAAACATTCATTCATTTTCAGAGGTAAACTTCCTCATTTCCAAGTCTTTTATTGCATTATTTAATTTATTGTAGGCAACAGATGGTGCCAACCACATATAACCGCAACAAGATACACATTCTTTTTTATTCTTGTTCCTGTCATTTTATCAACTTTTAAGCAAGAAACTTAATTTTTAACGATTAATAAAATGTAAAAAATACTTATCTGTAAACAAACAAAGGACAAAGCAAATTCAACAATAAAATGGTGGAAGTTGTAATTAAATAAGGATATGCTAACTAAGATAGGATAACTCAGTTAACTCAATAAACGTTTAAAACTCATAGTAAAAAATAAAATTTACTTAACAAACATTAGCTTATTTAATAAGGCAAAACAATTAGAAAATAATTAAAAAAATAAAAAGTTGAATCTCTGTTGCTGGTATTGTCATCTATGAGGTGACAGACATTTACCAACTTTATATCATCGATATTATCTTTAGATAATTAACTTAATAATTGCATTTACAGATACTTATATGGATTTAAAGTGTAGATGAATGACTTTTTAATACATTGAAATAATGTTATTAATATTGGGATTAGAGATATTTTTTCACGTAAAAGGGGGAGAAAACAACAAAATGGCCTCAAGTTATGAAACTTATTTGAGCTATCTACAAATATTATTTGTTAGTGATTAAATTTTACAAAAAGGGATTTTAGATATAATAGAACCAGCTTAGAGGGTGAGAGCAATAAATCTTAAAATTTCAAAAATAAGTACCACCCTACCAAACAGGGGTCACTTTTATACTTTTTGCCTTTTGCAGATATCTAAGGGATGAAAGCTGGAATTCGATATTTTGTTTGAAAAAAAGCGACGTTTATATCTCCTTTTTAAAGGCACAGAATTCAGTGAACCTATACTTTTAGAGTTCTCATGACGGACACAGATTGTCATTTAATTTTGCCATTGTGATAGTGAATTGTGAAGTACTGAAGTGTGAGATAGAAGAAAGTTTTGGTATTGGCAAATCCGACTAGTATTTTTTTTAGCCCCCGGTATGCTATTTCTTTCTCCCACTTATTAATGTGTCGTCTCCAAAAATAACGTTACGTTGTATAAGCCAGCCGTAAAACAAAGCAGATGTATCATGGTACTAAAAATGCAATTTTTTAAACTTCTAAACATCGTACGTTTTCAATTTTTATACAGTCGTATTGGAAAAAGAAAGTACTTTTAAATGCAATTTGTTTGAAAACTGCACCTTCATTTATTTTTGAGATATTAATTTTTTTCATAGATTTTAGCACCATTTGTTTAATTTTGGCAACTCAAGTGCTCCATCCCTGTAGAAAGTAAAGGGAAAATAGTTGGAAAATAGCAATTATACCTTTTTGTTACCATTTTCTCATAAAAACTGAAAAAAGTAATTAAAATACGTGCTATTTTGAAAAATATAAATGAAGGATTTCAGATAAAACATGGAGCTATTATAAACTAAATTTAATTTAAAGTATCTATATTAATATTACAAACAAATGAAGGCATATGAATCATTGTTCAGTTTCTTGAATGACGAAATCCCTTTTTATTTTATCTGTGTTATTCAGCGATAGTCACGTCCTATGCATATATTACTGTACATGTTGTTTAAGACTGGATAGTAAATGAGTAATTCTTCATCGGATGCAGATGACGTCATTTTATATAAATAAAAGTGCGTGTTTTAAGTCTTAAAACTGGACTATCTACATTTATATACAGATACATTTTTTTTTTCACAGGGATCGACACTAAATTCTGAAAAGGCAGAATTCCTGTTTTCTAGTTTTTTTTTTTTTTATGTGTGTGTGTGTGAAATTTGTTAACTGACGAATATGGATGTATGAAATAAGAAAAATGATGTAGTATTACCTAACTGAATGCAAAGAAGTTAAAGTTTCCTCCTTGTTTGTTTTACCAATTTCAGTGAGAAATGTTACTAAAAATACAAAATGCCATCAAGTTTCTGTTTATCTCAATCATCCATAGCAATGGAAAAAAATACCCCTGTTACTGAAATACCAGTAAAATTTGAAACCAATTAAAATTTCAATCATATTACTTTTTAAAATATTTTAAATTTAAAAATTTCAATGGGTATTATGAGACTTTCTTATCCGTGTGAATACATCATCTTAGTCAGCAGAGACAGTTAACGTAGAAGTGACACAAGCTGAAACTTTTTTATTTCATAGAAAAATTTTATAGAAATGATGTATGGATATTGAATATTGATAAATAAAAATGTTTACTGCAAGAGAAAATGGTTTGTTGCAGTGAAAAAAAAATTAGCAGCAATTTTTAAAGTTAAAAACTAAGATTGTTTCAAAGTAAGATAGTTTATTTTAACTCAAATTTTATTTTGGTTTTAAACGTGAATGTTATGTTAATCTAAAAGGAGTCGAATTTGAATGTTGCCACATGCAACCAAATACCAGATTTGACTGCTATCATACGAATTGAATATTTCCAACTGACCGAAAAAATGCCTAGGCTGGGAATCAAACCCCGATCCTTGGCTTACGAAGTCAATGCTTTACCGTTTAAGCTAACTGGGCCGACAACCAGCCAGCATATTTAGCCCAGAAAACATTTTTGGTAGTAACATATGGTCTGTCATGTAGACAGCTCAGCAGAATAAGCCAAGGATCTGGGTTCGATTCCCAGCCTGGGCATTTTTTTTCGCTCAGTTGGAAATATTCAATTCGTATGATAGTGGTGTACCATAGGAGAATCCATAGAAATCCTGTATAAAAACAACCAAATATGTAACGACGCCCTTGTACATACAATATTCCCAGTTAATGGTTCAATATCCTGAAAATAAATCCTGAAATCTTGAGCAAAGGGACGTATTAAAATTTAAAGTACAGCAGTTAAATATTTTCTTCTACCCATGAAAAGTGACGTATTAGAACAGAGTGATGTCATAAAATAAATGGGACTGCAATTAATAATAATATATATTTCCTCTAATTAAATTCAATTCAAGAAACTACTACTGCTACTTCTACTTTCAACTCTAACTATTATTGGCTCTCTCATTTTCAAAACAAAGTGACGTATTTGTATAAGTAAACAACATTTAGTTATTAAAATATTCTCGGATGATGAGCTTGGAAAGCTTGAAAGTACTAAGAAGTTTTAAATAAAATGTATTTTTTAAACCTGTAACATCTTTTTCATTACTTTAGTCGCATTTTAAGTAAGACAGGGAACTTTTAAAAGTTCACATTATTATTATTATTTTAACGTTAACATATTTTATGCTTCATTTTTTATAAGAGTTGGTGTTTGACACTAAATTTTCTATCAATGGAATACACAATAGCACAAGAAGCATTTCACGTTTTTCATATTTATCAATTTTGAATAGCCATTATTTCCAATCACAACACATTTTTATGTTTTCCCTTTCTCAATATCGTTAATTGAGACGTTAAAAACCAGAGTGGACTGTCCCACGTCAAAGCATTGCATGCCATGATGTCTATTCTCTACATAATGAATTTTAAAATTTTCGAAATTATTCAAGAGATACAGCCAGTTTAATAGATAGTCCAACGTGTGTACATGAAGCTGCCAGTTCAAAATTGAATCAAGTGACTTTATTACTTTGGTACTGTCAACATAATCATCATATGCTTCCTGAAAAAGTTTTGTACCCTTTTGCTACTTTAAAAACTAGCTTAAAAGTGTGTGACAAACATTTGTTCAAAATTTTCGAAACCATTTTTGTCGAGACCGCAGATAGCGAGATTGGCTCACTTTGACCAACGGCTCAGTTGTCTTCCATGTATTATCTGATTTTAAATGTATATCATCATGTCTTTTTATTTACTGTGTAGGATGCCTGCAATAGAGTCATACTATTACATAGGGTGGAGCGAAAAAAAATATTTTTTTTAAATAAAAAACGGGTAGGTACCAAAAGTTGCCTTTATACTAGTACATCATCTGCGTGCAATATTACCGCTGAAAAAAAATGGCTTGAGTCTGCGCTTTTGGTCCAAAAATCGAAATTTTGGATAAAATTTGACTTTTTTTAATTAAAAAATTTCAATAGAGATGGTTATTATTTAACAGTGTTATTTAAACCTTTATTATTAATGACTTAACATATTTGAACGATAAAACGGTATCTTTGTTCTGTATAACTGGAGCAAAACTGACAACTTTCGGTGAAAAAAAGGCTGTTGTGTCATAAAACTAATTGTTGTTTAGAGTACAGCTCTTACCTAGTTGCTTCCATAAACTACCCAGGAGGTACCACGTGGAGGTGACTGCATTTCATGTCACAACAGTGCAACCCTACCATCTGAACACAATGTTTTATTTATACATTGAATTGTGACTTTTTTTAATAAAAGATTGGCATAAGTTTTCTATGCATCAACCTAGTACATCTCTTCTTATTATCCACAGACTTTGGATGCTGTTGCTGTGATCTCCTTCACGTATTTTTCTACTGCTTGTATAAGAGAAGGCAAACAGTGTAATGCAGTGCGGATGATATTAATGTAATCTACTCAGCCGTCTATTATCTTCTATAGTATAGAAAGTTGGCACCTACCCATTTTTGATTTTAAAAAAAATATTTTTTTTCGCTCCACTCTATTACACATAGTATGACTCTACTGCACATACTATTAATAAATAATTGGAAACGTTACAAAAAATGTAAATTATTATATTAAGAAGAAAAATTATAGGCTTTAATTACTACAAAAAAGAAAAATATCAAACATATTTCAAAAGATTATTCGCATAATTATTCTGTTGTAAATACTACTTTAAACCTTTGATTGGGGAACAAAATGATGTTTTAAATTTTGCTTGTGTTCCATTTTTTAAGTTTCCTACATTTATTTTCCAAAAAAAGACAAAAGAAACTGATAGCGAATAGGTTAGTAAGAAATTTGGAATTGCACCCCAAAAAAGTCAAATTGCTCCCCGGTGGGAACCACTGCTCTAAAGTCTTTTAAAATTACCCCTTTTCAAACTTTCAAAACAATATTTATGAAACTGGCGAGTCTTCAATAGAGATTTAAATCTCAGTCTACCTAACTTAGCACAAATCAGCAAAAAATAGTACTTTTCATTTTCAATACGCTGATCCCTTTATCTAATAAAAACCATTTAAGATATTATACGTTTGAATAGTTCTAATTTTTGATACATAAAAATGACTGTATGATTGCAGATAATCTGATATACATCTAGTTTTATTTTATATCTGAAAAATTCAGTAATTTGCCTCAGTTACTAATACAAAATAAATTATGTATTTTATACATTTCTCATTTCTTTTAATTAAAAGTAATAAAAGAACAATAAGAATTAAAGGTCTAAACATACTTTGACATTCTTCTAGGAGCATTGCAATAATACTTTGCTGAGACTGTAATTGTTTTCATTGTCAAAATTAAACTGTATCAAATATTTATTAAGTATTTAGTAAATATTCTTACAAAATACAGAATATGAACTTTAAAAAAACTGACTGTTTTGCATAAAAGGAGACAAAAATAACGATAATGTAGATGTTACAAGTTAAAAAAAAATACATTTTATTTAAAATTTCCTAGTACTTTCGGCCTGCAATTTCTGCGATCATCGTGAGAGAATATTTTTAGTATTAACTGCTATTCCATTCATGGAAATACGTCACTTTGTTTGAAATGTTCATTGTATTTTAAATATTCCTATTTTGTGAGTGGCATTGTAATAGAATTTACGATATAAGCTTTTGAAAATTCATAAACAGTTATGTGGTACATATACATTTTAATTTATATTTCATGTGTGTAGATGTTCGTGAAGTCTGTTCGAATTTATAGTGAAAGAACTTATGCAAATAAATCCTGGCCAGACTATATTTTTTCTGTTTCAGTAATTCTCAAATAAAACAAAACCTATTCAGTATCAGTTCGTCTTTCTTGTTCTGTAGTAGGATTTTCTTAATTGTCACATGCAAATTATAAAATAGAATTAGACAACCATTTATTGAGATATCAAGTTTCAGAATTAATAAATATTACTTCTGGGAAAAGTAAATGTATGATATATGATCTTATGATAATAATTTTAGCATTTTTCTTCTTAAGTGAAAGAACCCTTCTTAATGCATCAATAAAAAATTTAAATAATTTTATGATACTGCATCGATGTTAATAATTTCATCTTTATTTGATCACAGCAATTTTCTCTAAATAAAAAGTTCTGCTGGCAGATCCTTATTGGAATGTTTGATATGTATTCCTTATGGCAAATGACTCGATCCATTAAATGTGACTATATATCTGTTGAAAAGGAAAGTAATATAATATGTGTAAGTGAAAAAATAGGTAAATAAATAAATCTCCATAATGCAATTATTGTTTATTTCTGGATTTAGGATTTAGAGACTGCACATCCCTTTAACAAAGACTTCCCATTTCATAGTAAAAAGAAAGCGACTCATATTTATGTTCGTTGAAAGATTCTTCTAGAAATAAGATATAAAATAAAGGACATCTTTAAATATATAATTTTACTTTGAACCAATAACTTAATTTGAATGATTTACAGTAAAGCATCTCCAATTTAGTTCATATATATCCAGTTGTCGAAAAATATATACATATATTACTATGAAAAATTCATTTACGATATATATTTTCAGCATGTTTCCTTTTATGTGAAAGATCCCTTTAGCATGTTTCCTTTTATGTGAAAGATCCCTTTAGCATGTTTTCTTTTATGTGAAAGATCCCTTCTTAAAGCTTCAACAAAGAATTTAAATAATTTTTATACTACGTCACTGTTGATATTTCAAACTTTATTTGATAACATCAATGTTCTCTAAAGAAAAGTTCTGCTCTCAAATGCTTATTGGAATGTCTGATATATATTCATTACTGTATAATGGCTCATTCCTATAAATATGGCTATATTTCTGTTAAACGTTTTGTTTCATAGTAAAAAGAATGAAGGTATATGTATAAAGAAGATCTTTTTCATATGAAATATAAAATAAAGAATATATTGAAAATCTAGCTTATCTTTTAATCAAGAATATTACTGGAGAATTTTGCAGTAAAGCATCTGCAAAGAAATTTTTAACATGCACTATCATACTGATGCTAAGGAAAAACGGTTTGCATTTGAGATCTGCAGTGAGAGATTTTCTGAGAAATCACATTAAATGGAGTATTCTTTCATTGCCTTTAACTTTTAAGGTGCATAACAAATGGTTTCTGCAGAAAAAGACTTTTTGCTTAATTTGTATAAAATAGTCTTAATTCATCATGCTTCTTTTGTGAGGTGCATACTAAACAATTTCTCTGAAATACTATTTTTATGTCTATTTGTGTTATACTGAATAGAATCTTTTTTCTTGTGACGCCGTTTATCAACAGGTTATTCCAAAAGCATAATTTATAAAGACTTTCGTGTCCATACTAATGTGAAACATTTCAATTGTGAGATGGGTAGTAAAAAAATTTCTGAAGAGAGTAATTTGTGTGATGACCTGCGCATTCATACTAATGAGAAACCTTTCTCTTGTAATGTATGTAACAAAGGATTTTATAGAAAATGGGATTTAAATGTCCATTTGCGTGTTCATACTAACGAGAGACCTTTCTCTTGTGAGGTGTGTAACAGAGGATTTTCTCAAAAATCAGATTTAATTGTCCACGTACGAATTCATACTAAGGAGAAACCTTTCTCTTGCGAAGTGTGCAACAAAGGTTTTTCTCGCAAATCTACTTTAAATGTCCACAATCGTGTTCATACTAAGGATAAACCTTTCTCTTGCGAGGTGTGTAACCAAAGGTTTTCTGTCAAATCTAGCTTAAATACACACTTACGAATTCATACTAAAGAGAAGCCTTTCTCTTGTGAGGTGTGTAACAAAGAATTTTCTCGAAAATCTGCTTTTAATGTCCATTTTCGTGTTCATACTAAAGATAAACCTTTCTCATGCGAGGTGTGTAACCAAAGGTTTTCTGTCAAGTCTGTTTTAAATACACACTTACGAATCCATACTAATGAAAAACCTTTCTCGTGTGAGGTATGTAACAAAGGGTTTTCTGATACATCTCATTTAAGGAGACACCGGCTTATCCATGCTAAAGAGAAATCTTTCTCGTGTGAGGTGTGTAACAAAAGGTTTTCTGTCAAATCTTATTTAAAAACACACTTACAAATTCATACTAAAGAGAAACCTTTCTCTTGTGAGATGTGTAACCGAAGGTTTTCTTTTAAATCTGCTTTAAATACACACCTACGAGTTCATACTAAAGAGAAGCCTTTCTCGTGTGAGGTATGTAACAAAGGGTTTTATGATAGATCTCGATTAAGCAGACACCTGCTAATCCATGCTAAAGAGAAACCTTTCGTGTGTGAGGTGTGTAACAAAGGTTTTTCTGCCAAATATAACTTAAATACACACCAACGAGTTCATCCTAAAGAGAAACTTTTTCCTTGTTATGTATGTAGCAGTGGATTTTCCCACAAATCTAGTTTAAATAGACATCGGAGAATTCATACTTAAGAGAAACCTTTCTCGTGTTAGTTGTATGACAAAGGATTTTCACACAAATCTGTTTTAAATATACACCTATGTATTCACATTAAATAGAAACTGTTCACTTGTATGATGTTGTAACAAAGCTTTATCCCATAAATCTGTTTTAAATAGACATTATTGTCTCTATTCTAAAGTGCTTTCAACAACGTTGCATTTCATTTTAATTTTCATGTTTGTCTAAAGAAAGATCGTTTCATCTTTTGTACATCAAGTGTGAATTTAGACAAGTGTAGTCATATTAGAAAAAAATTTCATTTATGCAGTCTGTACTGCAATATTTTCTTTAATAATATAACTGGGTATCCATTTTAAGGTGTAAATACATATTGATCCTATATGCAGATCCATTGAGCCTTTATTTCCTGATTTACTTCTAAATTGGCAAAAAAATGTTGACTTTAGTTTATAAGCTACTGCTTACACTTCTTATCATCTAATATTGTTCAAATGATCATTTTTTCCAAGTCTAACTTCCATTAAGACCAAGAGATTGTGAGCAAACATTTTTCAGTTTGTTGGCGTTAAGTCTCATGTTACTTTAAGCTGCCACAGATTACTTAAGTACCTGTTAGAAGTTTAAACGTTTTTAATTAATTTTTCATCTGTATCAAAATAGATAGGATGGCATGCAAGCAGTTTAGAAGTACATTTAGAAATGGAACGCCTCACTTCAAAATGAAATGAATGGTATCCCGATTATGCTTGCTACTAAATAGTAGCTTGACAACTACATTGGCAATCATCACTGATCAAGATACCATTCATTTTGCTTTCCGGAAGACTGTGTGACATTACTAAGCGTACTTGTAAACCGCTGGCAGGTTACCTACACCTATTCCAAATAATTAAGTAAACGCGGTTAATAAAGGTTTCAACACTTGACAATGAATTGACGAGAATTTTATTTAAATATCTTCACTGTCTCGGTCTATGATAACTAGCACAACGTCTTAAAAAGAATTTTTTAAACCTTGAGTAAAAAAAAAAAAAAGTTATTTTGCTACCAAATGTTGGTGGATAGCTTAGGGAAAACTGGGGACAGCAATAAAGTACTTATCTTTCTTAGTATCACGTAGATACACCACTCACACCACCTTTGCTTGTGACTCCAAGTTTGCATAATTGACTTTTATAATTTTTTCCTTTCTGTTTTACAACAGTTATAAATTACAGTAACAATCAGTCATCCAATTTAAATTTAAATTAGGCCTTTAACTACAGTCATTTTTTTTTTTAAGATTTTGCATCTTGTATTATGGCAGAAAAAAATCTGAGATAAGATTTTCTTTGTTTCAAGAGAATCACTTTTTTAATAAATTTCCTTCATTCTCCTTGCACTGAAATTTCTGTTTCCCCCTCTCTTTAGAGCGCAATGTTTAAAATATATAATGTGTTTGTCCGATGTATTATTTTGCAGTAATAGTGAATAAATAATCTCATTTCGACCTGCTACTTAAGTAAATGTGTATTAAAAAATATATTTTTGTAATTTTAATTAGTAAGAACTGTAAATTTCTAAGAATTCTATGCATTACAGCGAGCTGCTTTTTCTATTTTAAATGCGTATTTTCTTTCATGTGGACTCTGAAAAAAATATTTCTGATTATAGTTTATAAAACTTTTTGTACCTTATAATCTTATATTTTAGAATCATTATCAGGACTTAGAATCAGTTGAAATTCAAGAATGTTAATTTAATCGATGTTTATTTTTTGCAATCCTTCTCTTAAAGGGCAGACTGGATTTTTGTATCCATCAATGATGAGAACTTTTTACTATTTTCCAGCATTTAGAACTCTTTATTTTTATGGATGAAAATTTTTTTATTATAGTTTTTATTCTTTGTGATTAAAAATTTAACTATTTGTCATTAACAATTAAATAACTAAACTTGTTTTCGTTTTTGCTCTTTGTTTAATTCGAAATACAGTAATATTTTCCGATTTTCAAATGTTAATTTTGTAGCTTACAAAAAAGGGGGGAAATATATCACATTTCTTTCATGTATGCCACACCCTAGTCTAAGATATGCACACTGATATTTAATTACCCATTTTAGGAAAAAAATAGGAGAAGCATTTATAACAGGTTTTATTCTTTTGAAAGTTAATGATTAACACTAAATTTGTTAAAATTACTCACAATGTATTTTTTCATGATTTTGCAAATCTAAGTACAAAGTTTGCCTTCCAAAAATTTTTGATAATGATTAATGGTCATACGTACAGAGGTCATGAAAATCTTAAATACTCATGTATCGTGTACTCCATAAATTAAAAAAATATGTTGAAAGAAAATTGCAAAGAAGTATATTTCATTGTCGTAGTATAGTATTTATCTACTGAAAAAAGTGTTAAGTGCTGATTGATACCTGTAGATTACGGATTTATTGCATTAATTTATTTTTGAAGTCTTGAAAACAGATATTTATGGAAAAGGAAAGTTATCTTTTTTGGGAAAGAGAACTAAAAAAATTTGACACTTTGACTGTACTCATTCCTGTAATAGTTGCATAAATACATAAAACTATGAAGAAAAAAATCACAACCTGGATTAAGTAATCTTTTGTGAATTTCTTGTTTGCAATTGTTGCTTTTAATATCAATTTTCATGTAATTTAAATGAATAATTTCTTAAAATATATAGAGACAACAATGCTGTTTTACTTATTCGTTGGTGTTTTAATTACTCTTCTCTATTCCAATAATAATTTTTTATGATGCTGTAAGAAATTTTTTTGCTTATACTTTGTTTTACATCAGCTTTTCTAATACTTTATTGTCATCGACATGTAATTTGTATATTAATATGTGTAATAAAGTACCTTAACTTCACATTTTACAGATTTTTATCCTTCATTTATTTGTCTTTTCTTTTTCATTTTTTTGTATTGTTTATAACCAAATAAAATAACAGTTGTTATTTTAACACAATCAAACTGATTGGTAAAGTTATCATACAAATTGAATATTTCCAACTGAGCGAAAAAATGCCCAGGCCGGGAATCGAACCCAGATCCTTGGCTTACAAGGCCAATGCTTTTCCGTTTAAGCTAACTGGGTCGACAACCAGCCAGCATATTTCGCTCAGAAAACCTTGTTTCTGAGGTTTTCTGAAGTCTGTAAGGTTTTCTGAGCGAAATATGCTGGCTGGTTGTCGGCCCAGTTATCTTAAACGGAAAAACATTGGCCTTGTAAGCCAAGGATCTGGGTTCGATTCCCGGCCTGGGCATTTTTTCGCTCAGTTGGAAATATTCAATTTGTAAAATAACAGTTTTCTAATATTTTCAAAGTAGAAAACTTCAACGTGCGACTTGCCTTGAGTTTTCCAATATGAAGAGAAAATTTTTTCGGCGACATAAAAAGTTCCTTATTAGGACAAGTCCAAAGCTGTCAAATTTTACTCTGTTTTTTTACCAAGTGAGGTCTTTTTGTTAGGAAAATAGAGTTTCTTTGGTCACATTGACACAAAAATATTACTTCCACCATTAATCATTGTTTTTATTTACCGCTTTTATTATGTTCAATGCCAATAAATAAATGCATGTATTTAAATATCTTTTAACTTATCATTAAGTACCTCTGGCTTTTATTCAGTGCGCGTATTTGCAAGTGCGTCATTAGCAATAGTTAATAAAGTTATAATCTTTATTTACTTTTAACACTAGAACGTCCGGTTGGTGTACATTCGACACCGATTAAATGACGACTCAAACCAGAAATGTCTTCATAAAATAAGTTAAATGCCAACCAGAACTAAGTTAAATAAATATTTATATAAGAAAATTTCTGGTGGTGAAATATTCGTATAAAGATTGAGTAACATTACCGAATGTTTAGTGTTAAGTAACACTTTTCACTTAACCTCATTGATTTTTAACGAAAGCAGCTTTTTCAAACGCATTACGATCCTTTTCGGGATCGAATAACGTTGGAATCTGTATCAGTGACATGTGCAATCGGCTTTAGAATCGCTGGTCATCATCCGCTACTCAAAACACGTCATAGCACTGCTTATGGACGTCTTCCTAGAACATGTGATGTTTCAAGAGATATTAATATGATTTCATTTATTAAGTAAAGTTCTAGTCCAAAATGTCTTTTAACTTTGAAAACAGTTAACATTTGATAGCTATGGCATATTTTTTTCTTTAGATAAAAAAATAATCCAGCAACAAGGGGAATGCTCTATACATTTAATATATCTTCACATCAAACCAAATGGTAATGGAGAGAATTTGTTCCTTTCGTGTCATAAGAAAGCTAGAACTGTATGAGACAGACACAATGCCATTTTATACTAAAAGTTTCTATGGTACTAATGTATGCTTTCTTATGTACCATTACATATTACTGCTATTGTAATGAATTATAAAGATTTCTTTTTGTCATTCCTATGAATTACAGAAAACTCAAAGGAAGAATCAAAGGGCATAAAGCAGATATAAAATTTCATCGTCAATCCACAGCTCTGTCACGTTCATGTTTTAATCAGAATGTCACAATAGATTTTCATCACGATAAAATTATATGCCCAACATCTAATTTTTACGTATCTACTATCAGAAAATCCGTAGAAACCCTGTGTAAACCTGGTTCAATAATCATTGTCCCTAATGTATATAAAATATTTGTATGCGATGGTTGATGTGGAATATCGAAGCCTAATCTCTTAAATGCGTACATGCTCAATTTCAGAACCGTAGCTGCTATATTAACATAGTTTTGGAGGAAAAGTTTTAAAGACCTATTTTTGGGGGAGTTTTTAAGGAGTGGGTGAGGGTGAAATGCTTTTTTGGAGCTTATGAGGCTATATTTGTGACGGTGGATGAGATATGGCTACATCACTATGACCGAGTACTGATAATGACTTTATGATACTGGTAAAACGAGGTTTTCGCCAAATTGCCGTAAAAGAAATCACGCCAAACCCGGTGCGTATATGACATTTGTGCCAAATATTAAATAATGCAACAAACCATGACATTTAATTTCAACTTCAAAGCAATGTTTTAATTTACCACTTGAAAACAAAATGCTAACTGGCGAGTAAAAAAAAAGCTATTGGCGAGATTTGCACCCGGCTAACATAAAAGTACCAAGAATTTTTTGCGATCACGGAAACTTTTATCCAGTTTTATTCGACAAAAAAATTTTGATTTTTTCATCAAAATGAAACCTTTCATAAGAAAAACGAAGGGATCAGCCCGTAATTGTTTATGGCAGTTACATGATTTGACTATTATAATATAGATGAAATGATGGCGATAGAATAATATTTGGTGACTTATCACTTGTGCCTGGCTAACATTAAAGTACCAAAATGGCACCTGGAATATAAAGTGCGAAGTGGTTCGCTCGGAACTATTGATGATAGTCACATGATTTAAGCTATTATTATAGATATTGTTTTCAATTGTAAAAACAGCGCAAAGAATAATATTTCCTTACGATTAAAAATTTATTTTTACGTGACTATTAAAAACGAAAAAAAACTTTAAAATTTCTAACGTGTTAAAAGCAGGAAAATATTGAAAATTATGTCATGAAAATTGTATTTACACGTGAATATTAAAAGAGAAAGGAAACTTTAAAATAAGAATTACATTAATATGTGTTTAAAGCAGTAAATTGTAGAAATTACGTCATATTTAAAATGACCAAATAATAATACTGCCAAACTATTTAAATATATCTATGCGAGACATTAATTTCATATTTCGAGATGATCTTTTAATTAATGTTTCCAATTCTAACACACCGTGAATAATAATATTTCTTTTCTAAAAACAAAAGTATTTTTATGTGAATACTAAAGAGAGAAAGAAAACTTTAGTAAAACTTAGGTCAGATTTAAAACGATACATTTAAAATGTCTATATTGCATTACGTTAATCGTTTTATAACGCTGTTAAAAAATCCCGGGAGGCAAAGACTGTTTAATCAATTCATTTTATTTTGGCTTCTTTTCAAATGTTTAACTGATCTTCTTTAATCAAACACGAACACAACCATTGGATGTCTTAACAGCAACTGATTCGGCCGTAAATTTTCGCAAACAATGGGAATTGAATGGAAACCAGTTTACAGGGATATCACCACAGGTTTTTTCATTATAAATCAATCTTCTTTAATCTTTTTGAATCCGATCAAATTAGCGTGTTTTTAGATTCTGCGGTGTCTGAACGGATGTTGGTAGAGTAGCTTGTAGTGGACAGAGTCCCCTAGTACATGCTAAAACGAATTTAACTTTTATAAATGCATTATTAAAAAAGCTATTTATAAGATTTAGTAATATTAGAAATAATCCGATAATTAAATAATGACTATGACATCTTTTTATCGTTTAAAATGCGCTTAAATTTTAAATATAGTGTAATTTTTTTAAATTTCCTTACTTACTCGTATATGCAGCACTATCGTGTAATAAGCACATCCTGAGATCCAATATCATGTTTTGGAAAAAAATGTAATAAAGAATTATTAATTGAGTTATTTTTCCTTTTAGATTCACTGTAAAAAATACAGATAGTTCTTAATCTACGAAATACAATATAACCAAGAACGAAAATATAAATAACCTCTTCCAAGTTACCCATGATTCCGAAAAGCGTTCCTTTATCATTTGAAACCAGAAACATATAATTTTTCGAGATTTAAAGAATCATTTATAAAAAGAAAATCTCTCTTGCTGCCACTCATTTCTGAAGTGCTTCCAAGTAGTTTTTAGATTTTATTAATGAGTTTTCTGAATTTGGAATATCGATTTTAAAGATCTTAATTAATTTAAATTAAAAATTTTCAGCGTCGTAATTGAATTTATACAACCAAAAGTAAAAAATAATATTGATTTTAATATATTCGAGCACTTAGCTTCAAATGCATATCTGCTTTATAAAAAGAATTGAAAGAGATTGCATTCTGCCATTAAATTTTAACAATTATAATTAACATTGCACAATGCTTGAAAAGGTTATTTCATCATTGAAACAGAGTAAAAGAGAAAATAGTCACTCATTGGTGATGTATACGGAAGCCGATGATGATGGAATAGGCAGAAAACTTCGCAGATAAACCTGAAGTTTAATGTTAATATCAATTAGGAGAACACAGAAGTAATAAGGATCTTCATGGAATTTTTTATTGAAGAAATGTGTGATAAAATAAGGTAATAGCTCTTCCGTTTTCTTACGCTAGTCCTGACCATATATGACCAAACATGATTTCGATATTCTGTATTTAAGTCCTACGAATCGCATGTTCCTCTACTTCTTATATTAACTTTAAATTTTCCTCTCTTGTAAAATAAAAAATATGATTTTGATGCACCAAATCATCTTGATACACCATTTCTTACTTACTACCCGCATAGAGTCCTGCATAGGGTCGGATAACCCGTTTTTACCTAAACCTGAGCCACGCCGGATCTGGCATAATACGCTAAAATAATTAGACATCAAAATATCCATATATTATATATCTAACATATTGGGCAACACATTAAATGATAGATTAGATATATAATTAGATAATATTATTATACAATTAGATGTAGTTGTGGAATATTTTTCGTAATTTTATCAATGTTCTTTCACTTGAAGATCGGGCCTTTTCGGATTTGAAAATTTCGTGTTCGGTTCGATGTTCCGATTGACTTAAACAGAAACTTCGAGGAGAACACACTGTTGTGCTGTGTGTTTTTTTTTAACAAGTCAGAAATTGTACGTCAAACATGGCAAATGATGCGCGTTCGTACTATAAATAGTTTTATAAATATTCAAATTTTGGTGCAATAGCTGTCGCACTCTTATGCAAAAATGCATGAATATAAAACTTATTACGATTATATATATTAAATTCAGTACATCTTAAATAGGACGTAATCACCATGGCAACTTAGAATCATTACCTATCATGGGATATCACTGAACCTTACGTATGACAGGATTGAATACAATAATCGCCATGACGACCTAGAATCATTACCTATCATTCGATAACATTGAATTAATCACGTATGATAGGATTTAATGGAATGAAGAAAACTTTTATTAATATCTTTTTAAGTTTTTATTCGATTTTCATAAAATTTGAAATGACTCAATAAAATTCTGCAATAATAATACTTATTAAATTTCAAACCATTCAGTTGAGTAGTTTTTTCGCTGTTATGTGCGGACAGACGAACAGACGGATGTACCAGACGCCGTATACTACGCATTTATACAATAACGAATGTACCTAAAATAAACGAACATAAAAATTACTCGCGGAAGTTTTCATTAGTCGATCTGTCTATTAGCCTATTAACCGAAAAGTTCGTTAACCGATTACCCACTGTATGTTATATATCTAACATGTTTTACAACATATTAAATAATATATTAGCTATATAATTAGATAATATAATTAGGTATAGTAGTAAAGTATTTTTTTTTAAATTGTATTAATGTTTATTTGCTTGAAGATAGAGTCAATTGCGTGCTTGAATATTTCGGGTTCGAATTGACTTTAAACAGAAAATTCGAGTAAGATACAAGATGGTACTATGTATATTTTTTAAAGGATGCACAACGACATCTCGGCGGAAGACCCGATTCTAAACGCTACATAACTATTGAATTTCAGTTAGCGATTGCTGACTTTGCACATAAACATTTTCGCATACATGGATCCAAGAGTCGTCACTCGAGCCCCTCAAAACTTCACTTCGAATCTAGTAGCAGTCTTTGAATATCAAATCTCCGTGTATCACGCATACGGCATATTCTTAATAATTTTTTTTGTATAAAATTAGCGCGGCATATACGAATAAATAATATATTTCATGTTTACATTCATTAAATTAACACTTTGAGGGCCAAACTTCTTCTGTGGATAAAATCATTAATTCACTCTAAAATTTACAAAAAAGGAAAAAAAGAAAAGAAAGAAAGAAAATTAGTAAAGTTTTTGTTCACGTAAATTTTTAAAGCAAAACTTTATTTCGAAATTCTGGGATCAATGTAGCATTTACAAATTAATATTAAGATATTAAGTGAGATATATTATATCCCACCGCCCTTCAAGGGGTTTTAATTGAAAGGATAGTCCATACATAAAAAAAATCTGGCTTAGTTGGTACAAGTCACAAATTAGAAAGCATATGTTGATTAGTATATCAGTATTAAAAAGAAGAAACTTGTCCGTTAGTCAAGCTAACGTCATTTTGATATTGACAGCACCTAGCGATCAAATTTCTTTTTTATTGCAATGTTTTAACACGTTCACACCGGCGCGGTGGGTCACACTCAACTGTCTCAGAGTTGTCAAGTCTCCGGCTTTTTGCACACCACTGTTATTTTAGAGAAAATGTTGTTCCTTTAAATCGTCCAATTGTTCTAATTAAATAAAACAACATTTTCTGTATTAAAATACTGGTATCCAAAAGGCCGGAGGCTTGCCATCTCTGAGACAGTCGAGTGTGACCCACCGCACTGGCGTGAACATGTTAAACAATGAAACTTTTATATATAATACATTTTCAATTTTTACATCGTCGAATAGTAAATGAAAATTTCAAATGCACTTTCTTTGAAATCTCTCTCATAATTGACTGATTTTTTATTGTTTTAAAAATTATTTTCTAACATGGGTATTTTTAATCTATCAATCTCTATCGTGCGCAGACTATTACGAAGGGTTAACTGTTTGCATTTAAAACAACATTAATAGATGCGCATTTGGTTCTAGTAATAATCCGCAACGAAACTAAATTTAATCTATAAATTAATAAAAGAAAAGAAATATAAAACAAATTTAACAGACGTGTAATTGAATAAAGCGCTTAAACCACTGAAATATTTATAATCGAAAAGGTTGCTGTATGTAGCGAAATCTTTGGCAATTTCTTTGGCTATTATCTGCTTGCATGCGTTTAATACGAATACAAATAATACGAAAATAATATAAATACAATTAATACGAAAGTGTTACATTTAATAAATTTCAAAATTTATTTGAATACAATATTAATATATTTTATATAAAAATGATTTTTTGATGTTGTTAGAGGGAAATAAAAAAACATTAAATGTAAAAAAATAATAGAGCTTTCAAGAGAAAAAATGGTTTTCGCGGATATCCGTAACCCAAGGTAAGCTGGGTTTGATCACGTAGTGATATACAATATATTTGTTTTACCTATAAAATATAACTAGGAAATACACCTGTTTGAATATTAAAGAGAAACTAATATTTTTAACCTCATTTTTTGTTAAAGAAATGGTTAATTATTAAAAAAAATTTCATGATCAGAGTTATTTTTCGTTTGATAGAGAAGCAGGCAATCTATATCTTTTAAAATAAAAATTTTGAAAACAGTATAGCATTGGTATCTAATACTAATGTAGTACCGCTGTTGTAATAAGCTGTAGTAGTATAGTATTGTTTAGCTCTTTTAAAGTGAGGTATCTTCGATAATCGGAGTATTTTTTTTTTTAGCAACAATGCGTTTTCTACAAACGAAAATAATAGTTACAAAATGTATAGTTTTTACTATCGATACATTGTTATTGTTGTAATTCAACGAATAACAACAAACAAAAGTGATAAAATATTGTTGCTACTATTTTTGTGATCTAATAATTTAAATTTATATTTTAACAATGCCTATAACAATGTAAAAATATTTATCGTGAATTCTACTGCAGTTGAAATCAGTGTATTAGTGCTAAAGTTATCAAACGAGTTGTTTGTGTTATAAGTAACGAGTTTATAAAACTCATGCAAAAAGTTAGTGTTTTGTAAGTTATTGGAATACTTATAAAAGGATCTAAGATGTTGAGAAAACGATTAAGTGATTTTGGTAGAAGATATAATGGTAAAATAACTTTGACGGTCCAATGTATGAAAAAAAATGGGTTTCATTTGAAAGAAATTTTGGGCCATGGAGTATTTGGATGCGTTATCAAAATGGAAAACACTAAAAATAAAACTAGCATAGCTGTAAAAATCATTGATAGGAAACTAATTGTTTTTGGCGAACTGAATATTTGGCGTACATTAGACAATCAAAATATTTTAAAATTAGTCTCGTCTTAATATACACTCTGTTGCAAAAAAAAAAATATGCACCCAGAAAGAATTGAACTAGAGCTACGCGGCTTGGCGTGCTGATGTGATTTGGTGAGTAGTGCAAATGATTACCATTTCAGCACCATTGACCAATGGAGGCTAGTGCAATGCGCATTTAAATTGCGCAACAGGTAACATTTATAAGAGCCGGTACACGAATCCACGAGTCTGGACTACCATTGTTGATACATGGGATTTGGCAAAATGATACCTTTAAGATGTACTCGACGACACTACCAACAGTGCATAGACTTCGAAAGGAGTCGAACCATAGGCCTTAGAAAACCGGGTTGATCTAACAGACGTATCAACCAATATTTTGGTCGAAGCGATATCGTAGTTCCGCGGTGTTGGCATCAGTGGATCAGAGAAGGCACGACCAGCCGCTGCAGTGGCTCAGGACGCCCTGGAACACAAATGCATGGGAGGACTGAGTAATCTGAAGAGCAGCCTAATCTACACCATCAATGTCGGTATTATCTTTTCGATACTATTTTCTAGTTGATATAGATGCATTGGTATCAAGGCATACCCTCCTTAGATAACAGGCTGATTCTGGGCTCAGCTCTGTACATCCATTTAGGCAGATGCGCCTAACTCTTCAATATAGGCGGTGCTCTCTGGATTGGTGTTGATCTCGAGCAAACTGGGCAATGTCTGATTATAGAAATGTGATATTCAATGACTAATTTCGCATTTCTCTCAGTGCTGGTGAATTCCGTATGTGTGTAGGCAGAAAGGTCAACGGTCCAATACTGCACTTGATACTGAGCATCACACTACCATAGCACCTAGAGTGACATTCTGAGGAACGATCTGCTGGAGCAGCTGGTCACTTTTGCTCATGCTGAAGGTACTCAAATAGCTCACAGGCACGTAGACGACATTTTGCAACCGTTGGTACGGCCTGTGCTATTAAGTAGCTTAAGTGCCATTAATCAGCAAGATAAAGCTCGGTCACATACTGCACGACTTTGGCAACAGGTATTGGCAACAATGTCTACAAGTATCTAATGTCTTTCCACTGCTTGCCAGTTCACCAGATCTTGCTCCAATAGAGAATGTTAGGGACATGTTGGAAAGGCGATTTCAGTCGTCTAGGAATACCACCGAACTAGTTTATCTGTTGCTACGCTTAAGGCAGAATCTATCGCAGAGGAACATCGGTAACTTAATAGACTCCATGCCTCACCGGGTATCAGCTTTTATAGCTTCTAAATGTCGTTTTACAACCTACTGAAATTGACATTCTTTTTGTTGCTACCAGGCAATATATTTTTTTAAATATTTTTTTCAACAGAGTGCATTCCATGTGAAGGCATTTTTTTTTGTTGTGCCTGTATTTTCAACCACTTTGAAAGACACACTATTAGAAAAATCGAATAATATTAATCTTTGTGTTAATACAAAGTTTGATGTAAATTTGTGCTGTATGAAACGTTGTGTAACAAACTTTATGTTTCATGCGCTGGTTAAAAAATATTTGTGGTGCTATTTACTATTTACACAAGTTTGATACCTTTATTTAGAACCAAATAATGTTCTGTTAAACAATACTAAGAAGACTGTTGTTTACGATTTTGGATGACTGACTTTTGGAAATTATACCTGTAGACTATTACAAGTCTTCTCACTTTTATGAACCCCCCAGAAGCGTTTGTTCATGGAGTGCAGTCAAAGGTGAATGGAAATAGTTTTGACCTTTGGTCAGGGCTTAATTTCTACGAAAAAAAGTACCGGAGCCCTAATATTATGTGGTACTGGTACTACAACTGTACCGTTTCCCTAACACGCCCCCCCCCCCGTGTCACTCCAATTTGCATATTTATATTTCGTACATTATTTGCAAAATTTAAAGCATTTTTTTTTCTTTAGCAAAATGAAAATTTTAAAAATATCTATCAGCATATACTTATCTGTCAACTATTCCACTTTTTAGGTTATCACTCCTTCCGAATAGTAAGCTTTGCCTAGTTTTAGTGTTAATTAATTGCAGATTTTTGCGATTAAATATGGTAAGGATTGTGATTCGGAAATAGTGTTAACACAAAAGAAAGATAGTTCGTAGCTATGCATTATTTCATAAAAATAATTAGCTACAAATTGCACTGGGCTCCGGAGCCCTGTATTTATGAGCTCCGGTGAATTCCGACCAGTATTTAAATATTTATTAAAAAAAAGAGAAGTACCGGAGCTGGGCTCCGGCGCAAATTAAGCCCTGCCCCTGGCGTATTGGCCTGGTTGCCATTCAAATTTTTACACGGATGAGCTTGTTGAATTTAGCTAAAAAATGGGCATACTCATTAACAGATTGGATTTGTTTAGTCTATCTCATGGTATAAATAATTTTAATAAAGAAACAGTTTTTCAAATTGATGAAAGTTTGATTAGTCTCTTCAAAAGCTAGAAAAAAGATAGATGATTCTTTAAGTTTTATCAAATCGTGCTTGCACGTGACACTAGAAAAACGACCGGAATTTAAAGAGCTGTTATTATATCGCCTGCTCGGTGATTGTTTGGACAACACTGAAATCCAGCAGCTTGAAATAGATATCTAAAAAAACAATGGGCTCTTCCAAATTCAAAGATATAATTGAGAAATAAGAAATGAACTTAGTAACACAAAATTCTAATGAAAAGTTCGTATACATCCTTATTGCCTGCCCAAAAGTGATAGAAGGAACCACTTCTTTAGACAACCAGTCCCATTATTTGTACGAAGAGGCACGGACTGATGAAGATTCCAACGAAACTGAAAATGAAACATCGAACATTTCGGATGTCTTGACAAGATTTTTGACCCATATGAAGGATCAAAACACAATTCCTCTTGGGTTTCAATTGTCAGCTCACAATTTTTGCTGATGTATTGGGTATATGCAAAAGTAAGTTCCTTTTTCGGTTAAAATTACATATTTATTTAGCAAGTATATAAAAGGGGTACATTATTCGAAGTATGCTCCATCAGAAGCCACAACCTTCGCCCATCTTTCAGGCAATTTACGGATTCCCTGTCTGAAGAAGTCGTCGTCTTTTGAAGCGATCCATTCTATTCAAGCCAATATTTAATACTTTCATAAGATGTGAATCCTACGTTTTAAAGTACTAACTGCATTGGCCGGAATAAATAGTAATCTAAAGGAGCAATGTCTGGCGAATATGGCGGGTGGGACAAAACTTCTCACTCCTGCCTTTATAAATAGGTTTTAACGACGCTTGCAGTATGTAGTTGGTAGTTGTCGTCGGTAGACTTCACCAGGAACAGTTTCAGAAGGATTCAGTACCTCATAATAGACAATGCCTTTCATATCCCACCAAATGCAGAGCATAACCTTACCAGAGTGAATGTTTTTCTGTGGTTGTGATGAACCAGCTTCACCAGGCTATACCCAAGCTTTTTCACCTTTAGGATTCTCGCAGTAAATCCATTTTTCATCTCCAGTCACGAGTCGATGCCAAAACCCTTTTTTGTAGTTTTAGTGATTTTTCGGCATTACTCCTTGTCTTTCTGTTAATTGATGTGCTGTCCTATTTACAAAATTTTGAACCATTCGCATTCCGTGTAGACGTCTACTGATAACGGATTGATCAATATTCAATGCTTCTGCCAATTCTTGTCGCGTTTGTGTGTTGTCTTCATCCAATAATGCTCCCAATTTTTCATTTTTAAATTTTTTTGGTCAACCTTAAAAAAAAAAGTTATAACGTGTCTTGATTATTCAAATGCAAACTACAGCTGTAACATTCGCGTGCTGCGTAATATTCAAGTGATAAAATAATCATTAATTAAAGATGTACAGACTAGGAGTGTCAGGTTTGTCAACGAAAATGTCAGAGTTGCTAAGAGAGCTAAACGGATTAAGAGTTAGGAGACTTGACTACATGCTTTTACATATCATCATGTTTATGATGGGTATTTATTTTCTATAAGATCTGAATGTATCATTTTGTGACAATCATGAGATGCTGAATTATAAATTAAAATACAAACTAATTTCAACACCCAAATCACTTACTTATACCTACATACTATATTTTTACCTAAATATAGGTATATATGTATTTGTGACAATCTTTTTTCATTGTAACGTTCACAATGTTTAAAGTTCACAAACAGTTTTTTTCATTTGGAGGAAAGTGGTTGCGATGAAGGGTTATCATGTTTACTGTACTTTAATTTGAAAAATTAATTTTATGCATAATCGAATCAAAAAACTGTGCTGACATTGTGAACTATTCTTTAATGCAATTTTACCCTTATTTTACGACTATTATTAGATTCAGACATATTTTTCTCTCAATGCGACGAAGCTTTAAACTTTACAATGGAAAGTCTGTGGAGTTCCATAATGTACCAATGTTTTTTATGGTTTTCCCACATACCCTTAATAAGAGCATTCAAACTATAAAGTAAACTTGCAAGAAATGCAAATTTATAATCTTATAAATTCAGTATTATAATTTTTTGTCAGGTCGATGCACAATGTGTAATATTTCAACCTAGTTTTCTCATATTTCAATAAATTTGGATACCTAATAATATCATAGCATATTCAAAAAATTAATAGAAATGTACTCACTAAGTTATTTAGTAATCCTGTGATTTTGGTGATAATACTCTGTCATATAAAAATAGGCATTTCGTTTATCAAGCTAATGTACATACAAATGACATTATATAAATATATAAAATATATGTGCTTCATAATAAAAAAATACATAACGTTATTTTAAATACTTTTTCGTTCTTTTTTTCAATCTGATGATTTGGTGAAATGCCTCAAATAGTTTGTTTAGTTTCACCACCTGGGATTGTACATGCTAGACCAGTTAGAATCACAAGGTTCACTCTAAGTGGAATGTCTGGTAATGGAAACCACAAAATATCTAGTCTTCCAGAATAAGTAAATGGAAGGGATGGGCGTCCTGGATGGAGGAGTACAAATTTTAGTTCTTTCTTATCTTTTTGTTTTTCTAAAATATAGCCTAACCACCATTTTCTTTTGTAAACCACAGTTACACAACCACACAAATCATTCAAAACAACTTTTTCTTTTGTAAATGTTGCACGATGTACAACTAATGCTTACGCAAAAGACAAATGTTCCGTTGGTATTTTTATTTCACTTAAAAGTATGAAATTATGCAGTTTCCAAGTGCATGGAATAGTTCTACTGTGTTAAAGTTTCCATTTTGTTATAGTACATTCTAACACTATAACAGATACAAATTCAATTCCTAAAATATTTTGTTTTGCCCATTTGTGAAGTTGTTTCTCATTCTTTATTTGATCTCAATATGGTCTATGGAGGCATGTTCTATCTGCTAATCTTTTTGCCGTCCCCAGCTTCCATCACATGGTCATTTGACATGTGCTGTTTATGAATAATGACACTCAACAAGAACATTAAATTCGGTTTTAAGTAAACACAAATTAAACAAATTATTTTTGTTTTTATACTGTGCAACAGAGTCATTCGAAAAATAATGAAGTTTTGAAGGTGATTTCTTAAATCTCCCTTTTAAAAAATATATCATTCTTTCTGAAATAAATAAGCGATTGCAGTATTGTGTTCTAAACACTAAAATGATTACAAAGCTAAGATACTCATTTTTTTCACTGATTTTATAATATACTAGTACAATCCGCGATTTTGCACGTGTAGCTGTTGAAATATGGCAAGTGCTATCTTAGTCCTTTTGATATGGATGTAGATTTGCTTAATTAACAAATACTATATAAAATTCCATAGAAATCATAATTTAGAACATTTTCTGTTTATTCTGACATTTTAAATTTCGAATATTTTTAGAAACCATTCTGAGCGTGCATTTGTAACTTAGAAGTAACAGTGCCAAATTTTAAGTTTCTAGTTCCTTCAGTATTACAAAAATCGAAAGTTTAGGGCATTTTTCTTTTCCATTCTTTTAAATTTTGAACATTAAAAAAATTGTTCTGTGAGTTTATTTGTGCATTAAATACAGCAATCATGTGAAATTTAATGTTTCTAACCTTAACTATTCCATAGAAATTGTAATTTGGAACGCTTTTTGCGCATTTCCCCATTTAAAATTTTCTTTAAACTGCTCTATACGAAAATTTACGGCTTAAAAGTAACAGTCATGTCAAAATTCGAGTTTTTATACCTAACGAGTCCATAGAAATCATAATTTAGAACGCTTTTCAATCATTTCACAGTTTTAAATTTCGAATTCTTTAGAAACTGTTCGTAGCGGTCATTTTTATTTTAAAAGTAACTACAACGTCAAATTTCTAGCTTCTATTCTTTTCAATATCAAAAAATTATAATTTAGTATAATTTTTACTGTATTTTTTAAAACTTCCAATTTTTTTAAAAAAAAACTCTTGTGCACTCTTGTGCGTGCATTTGCGTCTGTAAAAGTAGCAGCCATGACAACTTTCAAGTTTCTATCATTAGCAATTCCATAAAAATGGCAATTTAGAATGGTTTTCGGGCACTTTACTCTGTTAAATTTAGAAATCTCTCTTGCAGAGTATGTACATCTTATAAACAACTACCATGCCAAATTTCAAGTACCCAACTCTTTCAATACCACAAAAATCTCAATATTAATATGTTTTTCACTTCTGCTTTCCCCCCTTTTCTGTGGAATAGCGACACCAACATAAAATATACCCTATGTTTCAGCAGGGACTGTCACCATCAATTTGCCACCAATACTTTTGAATTCGGTTCGGTAGTTTCACAGATTATCCCTTACAAACAAATGTTTAGTATTAGTATACATTATGAAGAGATGGTTAGTAGTCTGATTGGTGGCCCAATGAAAAACTGAACTTCATCATGTAGAATAAGGGAATAATTTTCGAAAAGTCGGATGTAATAATCAATTATGAAGATATCAATTTTTTGTTCATTTATTCATAAATGAACTTTGTTTTATGGGTATAAAGTGAAGATAAAGTAAGACAGAAATACTCACAAAATAATTAAGTGAATCCAGGGTGTGTTTTCTGTATAATTTCTAATCTGCATCTGTCAACAGACATCTATTGTAAAAAATAAGGCTATAACATTTTTCCTTTCTTCTTTCTATACTAATAAAAGAAAGTTTCGCTCTCTCTCTGTGTGTGAGTCCGTTCGTGATAGTTAGCAAAGTCTATGTCACGTACAATGCTGGAAATTTGTGTGAGGGTTGTCGAAGGCATCTCCTGGTGCACCACAGACTCATAATTTAAAATTTCTAATACCAGGTATCCAAGGAAGTTCGTGCGGCTTTCATCAGATATAAAATACGACTCATAAAAGTCTTAAACACTTACTTTATTCTTCGAAATAATCATCATTCGCTTCAATTACATGTTCGTAACGAGACACAAGTTTATAAATGCCCTTTTTGAAAAAAATGTTTTTTAAAGCCCCATAATTGTGCTACAGCTTTTGCGATATTCATCTCGGTTTCGGAACTTCTGTTCCCGCAAGTGGTTATCCATGGTCAAAAATAGATAATAGTCGAATGGACCGATGTCCGGGAAGTGAGGCAATGAGAAAAAACTTCCCAGCACAGTGTGTTGATCGCGCCCCTGGTCGATTTCGTCGTATAAGGTTTGATATCATGAAGAAGGAGAACACCTCTCTTTTTGACTAAAGCTGGCTGCTTTTGGAACAAAGCAGCTGAAAATCTTTGCAACTGTGACCAACAGATATCGGCTGTGATTAATTTTCTGCTTCCTAAGAATTCATAGTGAATTATGCAAGCGCTAATCCACCAAACACACAGCATTATCTTTTTTATGAATATCCGATTTGGAAGACAATCAGATGGAATAATATTTTAACTTCCAGTTATCCTACATAAACCATTTCTCCTCACAAGGAACAAGGCTTTGTTGTGGCGCGACAGCAATGACAAGCAGATATTCAACGGTTTGAGCTTGTTTCCCTCAGCGAGAACATAAAGGAACCCATTTGTTGAGCCACCACGTTATCCCAAGATTATGGAGCAGTCAGATGGTTTCATCAGGTACTCCAAACCTGTGTGCAATCTCCTGGCAGTTTTGATGGGTATTCTGTTTGATTTCCTCTTCCAGCTGAACATTGTCTAGGGTGGAAGGACGACCAACACGGGACTTGTCTTCTAGGCTCTCTTCTCCACACGAACATCAGCTAAACCAGTTTAGAGCGAACAGTTCACTCACCGAAGTCCCTCCAAATGCGGAGCAAATTCTTTTACCGGCCGCTGCAACTTCGTTTCTTGATTTGAACTCATAGAGCAAGATAGCCCTCAAAATCTCCTTTGACAACATGTTCTTTCAAAGATTACACCTCCTACAAAATTGATCAGAATCCGTTTGACCACAACTATGCGACAAAAATAACTGAAATAAAAAACCGCACGAACTTTCTTGGTTACCTGATAATTAGCTCAAATATTAATTAAAATCTCCAATTTAAAGAATGGGAAAGTATTTATAATTCAACTAAAGCATAGATTTTTATCAAACCGCAGCATTTATTCTCAAACAGAGAAGACCAGATGTCTGGTATTTTCGCAGCCAATGAGATTTGTTCTTCCAGTGGGACCCCGAAACTGTTTGAAACAAATTGTCAGTAAAGCGATTAGCACTTTTGAAGCCCTATAGAATTTTTTCTCATATTTATCGATTTGAAATTAACACATCTATGCGCATTTTTTAACGACGAATCCAATTATCTAATTTTCATTGCAATCTTGGTGCAATTAATGAAAATACTACATCAATTAACAATTTTAAATTTTCGAGCGATTTTACCTGAAAACATTTAACTATAGACAACTGTTTATGAAATCGATTTTTTAATGGAAAAGGAAAGCAATCATTTTTTTACGCGAGTTATATTTTGCATTTGTTATGTTTGCGGAGATTGGGGGGAAAATACTTTTGATTAAATATGGCAATTACTCCAGATGACAAATGTTATTATGACAGAGACTAGTGGGCTTGGCCCCTTCATTGGGTTTTATTTCATTTCAAAGTATCTCAGATGCACTTGTTATATTCGCAGGGATTTGCAGGGGGAAAAGTAATTTTGATTAAATATGACAATTAGGCCACAATAGATATTATTACAATAGAGACTAGCAGGCTTCGCACGCTAGAGGTTTTATTTCATTTAGAAGTATCTCGTGTTCTGTGGACCGAATGACGACGGGATTTGGTTCATTTAACTTTATATCGATATCCTTACATACTTTAGTTCTATTTTTTACCACCAGGAGATGTGTTTCTACCTAGGGTTCTATGGGCCCCCTCACAACGGGGTTTGGCTCATTTAACTTGGTTTTTGATGGATTTGTTCTGAAAATGGTTTGTTCAGAACAGAGTGTGTCTCCTGGCAGTGGAATTTGAAACTAACAGGAAGAGCAGAACGTGTCCAGCACGCCTGCTATATGATGCCGCAAGCAGCGGACAACAGATTTGGATGTTCATATAGAATATATTGCGGCCCTTGGCGGTGGAAATACAACATTGTTTGGCAATAAACAGTTTGAAACAAAAAAAATCAGTCAGGATTTTGATGTGAAAACAAGGTTTCGCATAAATCAGAGATATTTCAGCACAAAACTTATGCAGTCATCTCCCCTCCCCCCTCTGCGTTTCCCGTGGCAGTTATCTGGAAACTTTTTACCGCTAAATGTCAGGGGTATTTTTAACCGATTTTTCACAGTCAGCGGGCACATATTTCAGACAAAATCGAGTTAAAGATATAAAATCATACAATTATCCAGAATTTATCTCGTCCCAATCTTTTTTGGATAAATGACTATACAAGTATACTTTCATAGAGTGTTGTCGTGATACAGTTGTCTAAACAGTGAAACACCACCACCACTAGCAAACGATGAGAAGTTTTTTCAAACAGCATAACTAACATAGAATATAACAACAGAAATGACACAGAAGGCAATACATATGCAAGAAACAATTTCTTTTTACTCTTTTCTACATAGCTGTAAGATACTGCCTTGAAACAATATAATGAAAATAACAACCTAAAATGTATCGAAGGGACAACTATAGACGATTGGAATTAATGTAAAGCTTTCCCATTTCATTTACAGTTGCTCAGTAATTATAAAATTTGATAATAGAAAATTGCAATGATGTTCTAATGATATATTTCATAAATTTCATAAAAAAAATAATAGAGTCATTTTTCAACATTCAACTTCTGATACACTTAAATTTCTAAATCAGCAGCGTGCGAAGAGAAAAGTGCGCCCGGGGCAAAGTTTTAATTTGGCGCTTACCCCCTCCCAGTTTTTCTTTGTGACAGGTGTCAAAAAATTGAAAAGTGTAGAAACAGAAACAAAGTCTATTGAATACATATTTCGCGTTTATTTTGAAACTTTAAGTTTAATTTTAATTCAGAAATTTCAAAAACTAAGTAACATAAAAGAAAACTGCACTTATATTTTGGAAAAGGAGATCTGGAAAATGAGTGTAGAAAAAAAAAATTATATAACAGTACAGTATAACAGTTTAGAACCCTTTTATATTCCAAGAAAGAAACCCCATGCTATTTTGATAGTATATGTTTTCGTCACAAGCACAGACTCAGAACAGAGAAAGTTAACAAAAGAGACAAAGACAAAAACCAGAAACAAGTTCTGAAAAGAAATAAGTCCTTATTCATAGATTTGTATTTCGGTAATAACTTTGAAACGAAAAATGTTCATACTTTCACTGAGAAAAAAAATTACTAATATGTAAGTATACATTTTTTTTTTAGAAAAAAGAAGAAAAAGACGAGGTTTGTAGTATAAATTTGGCGCTCCCTCAAGTTCCGCACCGCATTAAACAGGACCCGGATATTAAAATGCATTTTTAAAAATATACGCACACACACAAAAAAATCTCAATGTACAGATGTTTAACAAGATTATAAGAGAACACAGTGATTAATTTTTTTTTTACATAATTCTTACATTGCATATCATTTGCTTATTTGAATATTACATTTTGTTATAAAATTTTTAATTTTACCATGAAATTTACAGAAAACCAAAATGGAGACAGAAAATTAAAAAAAAAAATTAGGTGGAAAGAAATTTATTCTTAAAAAACTACTTATTTTTAGTGTCAGACAAGGGTGTACGGTAGAGTATATGGGGGTATACGCCATATACCTTCTCGATTTTTTAAGCTCCTTATAACCACTATATCTCAAATAAAGCTATACAGTAGACTCCCTTAAATCCGCGAAAGCCTAAAATCCTCGTATTTTTTCAGATGTAAACAATGAAATTTACAGTTAGGTTGCAGAAAAAAAAATCAAGGTGGTGCCAAAATCAGCGACTACCGCAATGTTTTTTTTTTTTTTTTAGTAAAATTTTTGTTAATCATTCTCTCTTGGCTATTACAGCTGATTTATTACTAAATAAATGTACATTATTTTTTATTTTGATTTAAATTAGCCTATCTATATGATGACGTATCGATCTTACGATCGCTTTACCACTAGATGGCAGCATAGCACTTTTGGAATCGAATTGAGTCAATTTCATCGGTAATAATTTACTATTTTTCTAAATTTTTATTTTACATAATTATTTTAATAATTATTTACGTTTAAACTAATAAATTATTTTAATATTTTACTTATTTTAATGTTTCACTTTATTGTAAGCATTCAGTATAATTTCCCTTGCTTAACTAACAATCAAATTAATGTTTCAAAAATGTAAACAAATCAATGACCAGAAATCCGCAAAGTTCTAAAATCCGCACAAACTCTGGTCCCAAGCTGTGCGGATTTGAGGGAGTCCACTGTATTACACCAAAAGCATTTCATAAAGTTCCCAATAAGCCTCAGAAATTTTATACTGCATTGTTGTTAAAGATGGGATACCATCAAAGTATCAATATAATTATAAATAATTGTTTATATTTTAATTAAGAACCAAAAATATTAGGCTAAAATGATACTATTTGTAAAACAATACATATTCTTTCTAAAGAAAACCATCGATAAAAATAAGCTGATACATAAAATTTTGTCAATATCCTTGTTTACTCTTCGTCATTACTGCACACTTATGTGAAGGTAAAATTTGAGCAAAATTTCCCCAGAAGTGTATGAAAGATAGATTCCGAAGGTACTATTTTGGTTGTTACATGGCAATGGTCTTTCCACCTGAACTACTAAGACAACCTGGCAGCAACACAATAAACTCACATGTATGGCATCAGTTTTGCAAATATTGTATACTGCAGTTTATGAAATTACATTACTCATGAGACATTTAATTCTTAGCTTTTTATACATGAATTTATCAATAATGTTCATAATTCAAAATTAGTTTTTCGATTGAAAAAGTATCTTTGAGATTATGCATTTATGGTATTGATAAATCAATCAGATGTCCTTTGGAAAAAAAAATAAAAGTTTGTCATGTGAATGAGCATTAGCAGCATCGAAATTTGAACTCATCTTACTCTATGAAGATTAAAGAAAAAGTGTATCATTGACACCTTTTTACGACCTACCTTACTCAAATGAACTAAAAAATGCTGTAAAAAGTGTGTGCTAATATTGGAAAATTCAAAGCCGATACAATTTTTAATTCGTAGGTAGCTTCAATTTCAAAATTTGTTAAAAATCGAAAAGTACACATATCTCCCAATCTAACAGCACACTTCGCATCTCTCATCTCTGTAAAGCAAATTGGTGGTTAAAATGATAGATATGTTCTATCTCTCTTTTTCAGTGACTGTACGTTATCTCTAATTTACAAAAATAAATCGTCAATGAAATGCTACTCCAGCAAGACATAGCAAGAATAAATTTCCGGCTCAGTGCAAATCTGTCGAAAAAAAGTATAAATCTCTACTAAAACATACCATTTCCCACGTCCACCCCAAAAAGCATAAACGTCGATATGCCACTGTGAATGTCATGCGAGCTTATCCAAAAGATTCTTGTGTTACTATAAAGTCTTTCCAATTTAGTGAATTTTTTATTGAAATTATCTGCCAGAAATTTGGAATAATTACCTTCACTTTATTTAATCGTAGAATGTATGTAATTAAACAAATCAAAAATTGCTATTTCTGCTTGATAAATTAAAACAAAACAAGCTAAAGTTATAACTTTGGGGCGAATGGGAGAAGATTAACTAGTTTGGCAGAAAACGGTCTTGCAAAAGTTCTTGAACCCAGCCTCGCATTCGCTATGAACGGCTCTGTAGTCATACTTTTATTTGTATGTGAGAAAAATTGTAGTTTTTGTAATCTCAGAAAAGTTTTTGTAGTCTATACGGATATTATAAAGAAGTAAAGTTTGCTTATTTATAGTAGGTAAGCTCTGGAACAACCGAACCGATTCCAAAAGTAAAGGTATCAAAATGATGGTGTTAGTCCAACTTAGAGCATAGGCTATATCTTATGTCCGTGTCACTGGACAAAAGGGGTGCAGGAGAAAAAATTGTTCTAAAAATGCGATTTTTGTGTTACTGGAAGGATTAGAAACATCAAATTTGGAATGGCAGTTAGTTATAAGACATAAACAATCTCTAGGAGCATTTCTTAAAAAATTCGAAATTTAAAAGGGTTAAAAATACGCGAAAAGAGTTCTAAATTTCGATTTCTACGCAATCTCAGAAAGTACCGATTCGATTTTGCTGGAACGCTCTGTGCACACTAATCAGTTAGCGGTAAAATTACCAAGATGAGTATGTAAATCCAGCATACAAAGAAGATTGGGAATTAAGAATCTGTTAACCGCGATAATTTCGTATAGTGAGTGCACCATTATTCTGGGATCTTGTTTGCAATTTAAATTGATATAAATTATTGCATCAATTAAAATTACGTAAATTAAATTTATTCGCGCTGTGTGATTTCGATGCACAAGAGCCTTATGAATTATACAGAGATTTTAGGTGACCCGAAGAGATTATTATGTATTTGTAACATGGCCCTAGTTTATAACCTACTCTGTAAAAGAATCAATAATTCCCAAAATAACAATTAGACAATTAAATGCAAGACATAAATTGAAGAAGAAAAATTTTAATTTAAACTAAGATTTATTTACATGCACACTTATATATATATATATTACAAGAATTCAAAATTTAAAGAATTTTAAGTATTTCATATTAAGTGAAAATCCTGAGATTTTATAATTATAATTAAATATAAAAGTTGGATACATAATACTTGGGTAATTGCAAAAGTGATTTATTACCATTCTCACTCTTTCCCTAAAATGCGCAATCGCAGTGTAATTTCATTCAATGGAACCGTTAAGAAAATATTTTGTACCTCATTGAAGCTTGGTCTCTATCGTCCATTCTGATATTTGAAACACACCAGCAGCGTTTAGTCATCAGTCATGAAGAAGCCTCTTTTACAGCATCATTCCATGATTTCTAAGATGATTTCACAACGAGATTATTAAAACTTTAAAATAGCGTGATGACAGAATTGTCAAAAATGCATTTCCTTTTTAAGATGCTGTTCGTTCATCACTGAATATCTGACTCCTCTTCATTCAGGCAGGGAAGAGAGAGAGAGAGAAAAAAAATATTTTCTGAAAGAGTAAAGGGGGAGAAAGTCCTGTGTTTCTTGACCAATAGGGATATCCTCCCTCTTTTTCTATTGGGCGTGTGTTCAACATATAGTTATAAGGTACACATAATTTTGTCAAAATTTGCATAGTTACTCCTTCTGTTATCTTCCTTAAGGTTTGAGTTCAAGTGAAAGAGATATAGTTTTTTTTTTTTTTTTGTTAAAGTCACTGTAAAATTTTGATCATTTTATGTGTTGGAACAATCCAATTTATGCTTTATTAAACCATATATGTTTCTAAAGGTGAAACTGTGCTAAAACAGTCCACCAGATTAAAAAAAAATGGTGTGAAAACGATGGCGACAGTCCTCGCTCCAACATAGGCAATATGTTGGTGCTATTACCCCAAAGGGGATGCAGGAGCAAAAAACGTTCTATATTGCGTTTTTTGTGAACAGTAGAAAATAAATTCAAAATTAGAAAGGATAAAGCGAAGGGAAGGAGCGAAAAGCATTCTAAAAGCGTCCAAAATTACAATTTCTATGGAATCTTAGGAAATAATAAACCGATTACAGAAGTTTTTGGTTGCGAATCAAGGGTGATAGTCCCTGATACTATACGGGCTATATTTTATGTGTGTTTCACTACCACCTGGTTGGCAGGAACAACAAGAAAGCCTTTAAAACATCTAAATTCCGTTTTCTATAGAATATTAGGGAACACCAGCCGATTTCAAGGTTAATTTTGGCAAATTAATGGTGGCAGTCTCTGTTTCAACATTTTTCGAGACATTCTATTTCAACTCTGTTTCGGCATTTTATGTTGGAGCCACTAACATCAGAGAGGTTGTAGACTGTTAGATGAAAAGCTTGGAATTTGACATGATAGTTAATTTTAAGATGGTTTCTAAAAAATTCAAAACTTCAAATGAATACTGAAATGAGAATATAAGTCTCAAAATACTTTCTAAATTATCATTTATTTGGAATTAGTTTTAGTTCTTCTTAATCATTAAAATCTCATTTCTGTCTATTGCACTTTTATAATGAAGTTTAGTCAAACTGTGGCTTAATTTGTAATTTTTCAATTATTCCAAAAAGTGTTCTTCTAATAAAAATAGTCATGCAAATATTACTTGGCATATTTCAACTATTCCGCGAGCAAAGCCGTGGCGTTTGCTAGTATATCATAAAATGAGCTTTTTATTTATACCTCATACTCTAATGCTTCACACATACAGCTTATACTCTAGTAAAGGGATCATCAAAGTGGCCAATGTCGACCTCCAGCAGTTGATAGATTTAAATAATTTAAATAATGAATCTAGAATTATGGTAAAATAGATGAAAAGAAACGCATTCAGACTGAGGTCAAGACGTTACGTCACATTTAATATAGATATGTGAAAAATTCTGAAAAAATGTTGCACATTACAGTTTGGATTATGACACTACCATTTTCAGCAGTATTCGAAACTATGAAATATAATTTACAAGATGAAATAAATGACTTACTATTAGTTATCTTGAAGCTTAGAAGCTTTTTAAATTTTCACTTTTAAATTTCTGTTTTGGAAGAACATAATTTTTACTTGACAATGCCAAAACCTTGAAATGGTATTACCAACTTTGTTTGCATTACCAAGTTCGTACAGGGTTGAATTTGATATAAGTCATGTTAATTTCATCCTAGCAAAGGATAAAGAACGAATATAAATATTGAATCTCATAAGAATTTAAGTTTAATACTCATGAATTTTAAATCCAGTATCAAGAATCATCAATCACAGCATTCGGAATTTCATTCAGTATTAACAAGAATAAAAGGTTAATTATAATGAAAATAATTAACTACAAATAAACTAAACATATGTAATAAAAAAACTACTAGCACTTTTTTTATTGTTTTATAATAAGTATAAGGGCTGATAACGGAAACAGCATTGATAAAAAGTTGAAAATCCTTGAAGATAAAGTAAATCAAAGTGGCCAATGTCGGCCTCCAGCAGTTGATAGATTTATATAATTTTAAAAATGAATCTAGAACCTTTAACAATCCCTAGTAAAGTATCGATTTTCAGATCTCCTGCACAGTAGGATGTCCCAAAATTCTATGTAAAAAAAAATTATTTTTTAAAAAGGTGAGTCTCACCCTCTAAAAAGTTTCTTCTTCTCCTATTATTAACATATATGAAGTTAGAGCTCATTTGAAAAAGGTCCCTCAAGGTCACACAAGTTCACTGATTTATGTAAAAATATGGAATTTTAATCAAAAACATAAGTTATGATCAATTATATATTATTTTATTTCTATTAATAAATTTTTAGTATCTTATAACTTATAACAAAAAGTATAATAAAAAGCATAACTAAATAGAAAAACATAGATTAAAACTGCACCTGCTAAATTTATATACAAATACTTTCACCATACTCAGAAGTTTTCGATCATTGATAGTTCTGTTCTTGTATACAATAACACTGCACCATTTTGGGAAAAATCAAGCTTGTCATTAAGACATAAACAGCATATCTTAAAAAATATTAAAGATTTATATGGCAAACTAGTGCGTTTAACGAGAAATAGAAAAAGGAATAATGGAAAAGAGCAAGAGAATCAAAAAATGTATAGCAAAAATTTGGTTATGTTATTTGACATAAGTCACGATAATTCGGAACAGCTTATTAAAAATGAAGAGGATTCCCAGTTTCTCAAGTTACAAAGAGAATATAGTAGACCAAGCAGCACAGACAATCACCTCATCGAGTTCACGGCTGAAATTCCTGAATTAGTTAAAACTCAATTCGTCCATTAAAATGCAATTGGCCTGTCAAGTCCTATCTTGGTGGAAAACGTCTGAAAACCCGATTTTAGCGGTTGACTCGCAGTTTTAGTATTGTATTTTCCCGCTCCCAGTCCTCCATGTTTTCATACCTTTGGGTGCACGTAAACACAATGATAAACCTACGAGTCAATCGCTAAAATCGGGATTTAAGGTGTTATCATTAAGAAGATTTATCCTTAAATGAAAGAAGAAAAATCGAAAGTTTACCAGTGTTAGTTTTCTCTTTAAAAGATAATAATACAAAACTTCTGGGAATTCCGAAGCTGTTATCTGGTACTGGAGAAGCAGCATCTAATGTATTTTTTTTTTTTTACAGTAATGGAAATGTGATTATCAAGTTATTGGTATGTGCTTCGACACAACTTTCTCAAATACAAGAAAGGTCAAAGGAACATGTGTTCTTCTTGAATATAAAAATAGAAGAATCCTTCTGTGGTTAGCCTGTAGACGCATGTTTGAAGTGTTACTTTCAGACATATTTAAAGTATGTCTTAGACTGTCAAGTGGACCTGAAATTATTATGTTTAAAAGATTTCGAAAAAAAATGGATTAAAGTTAGCCACTCAACTCACAATATCAAAAAATTCATTGATAGCAGCACCCGACGCTGAAATTTTTTATTATGAATCAGCTTCAGACAGTTGCTAAACACTTCCTGCAGATGATTACATGGACCTGTAAAATCTTTCTGCTTTTGCGAATGAAATAGATGTGAACAATATTATTTGGAAAACAGGTGCTCTCCACAGAACTCGATGGATGGCAAAAGTTATTCATTAAAAAATGAACTAATGTTGATGGAAATGAATAATTGACACCTCAAAAATTTCAAAGCCTTCAAAGATTCAATCATTTGTCCTATGTTTATACATTCAATCATGGTACAATGTCAGTCTATTGTAGTTGCACCAGTGAATGGCATTTTAGTGATACAAAGATTATATGGATATGATTGATTATGTACAACTACACAAAACAGGATTAAAAAAGATTCTACATCACTCCTGATATTTAAGTGAAGAACTTGCCACTCTTTGTTCGTTTTCAAAACTTTTTAATGCCAAGGAGAAATATATAATAGTAAAGCTGATGAAAAAAAGAATTTGTACTTATTATAGAAACTTCATTTAAAATTTTTTAACTTAAATATCTCTCGCAGCTTCTTTAACACCGCATAAATAGACGACAGCTTCCTAAGTGTGTTGGTTAAGAAATCGGCAGAAGAACATCCCTTTTAAAGAAGCTGAAGAAATTGTTAAAAATTTTCCATGTGTTAATGCTGAGTTATGTTCCTATGCTGAGTGAGGCATAACATTAATTGAAATTTTTAATGATGTAACAAAAGATGAAGATCACAAACAGTATTTATTGCAAGTAGTTGAAATGCAACTTCGAGAAGTGCAACCGTAAAGATCTTCAAAATATGTAAAAATGATTAGTTTTGTTATTTATAGAATGTTATGCAACATTTTCCTCTTTATTGTCTTCTTAAATTTTACAGGTGTATTTTTCTATATAATATTCTCTTTACATTGCATCCGGAGATTTTGGATAAAGTTCGTTTTTAGTCACTTTCTTAGTAATTTTTCTTACATGTACTTCACTAAATATTACCAAGAGGGTACATTTTTTAGAAACAGCATATTAAATACATGTAACTTAAAAAAATATATAGATATTTTAAAAATAGTAATTTTGTAAGTAACTGTAAAATATTATGGAATTAAAACTATTTTTTAAGCTTATTGGCGACCTTGAGGAACCTCTAAATATTTTTTTTTTCAGGTGAAGTTTTACTAGAGGTCTTAAGTATCGCAAAGGAAAATTTTAGGGGGGGTGAGAGCCCATATTTTTAAAAATTTATTTTTTTGGGACACCCTACTGCACAGACAATGAAAATTTCGCAGACATTACATGAAAAGCAAACAATATCTATATACATTAACAGTTTTTCAACGAATCATAAAGGACATTTGAAACTGTTTAAGACAAAGCTGATTTTTTCGAGGTTTGATTGATGAAAGGGGTTGCACATTTGTAAGAAAGATTTTTGTTGCATATCTCACAAGTGAAACTTTTATCATCTGTATGCAGGAGAAGGTGTGTGTACTGAGAAAATTTTCTATCATATCTCACAACTGAAAGGTTTTTCCTTTGTATGCAGGATAAGATGATTATTCGAGCTACTTTTTTGAGAAAAAATTTTGTTGCATATCTCACAACTGAAAGGTTTCTCTTTTGTATGCACGAGAATGTGTGTATTCAAATTCCATTTGTAAGAAAACTTTTTGTTGCATATCTCACAACTGAAAGGTTTCTCTTTTGTATGCCCACGTAGATGTAGTTTCAAATTACTTTTTAGAGAAAAAAATTTCTTGCATATTTCACAACTGAAACGTTTCTCTTTTGTATGCACGAGAAGGTGTGTATACAAATTCCTATTTGTAAGAAAACTTTTTGTTACGTATCTCACAACTGAAAGGTTTATCTTTTGTATGCACGAGAAGGTGTGTGTTCAAATTCGATTTGTAAGAAAACTTTTTGTTGCATATCTCGCAACTGAAAGGCTTCTCTTTTGTATGCACGAGAGAATGTGTATTCAAGTTACTTTTCTGAAAAAATGTTTTGTTGCATATCTCACAAGCGAAAGATTTCTCTTTTGTATGCACGAGAAGATGCGTATTCAAGTTCCTTTTCTGAGAAAATTTTTTGTTGCATATCTCACAAGAGAAACGTTTTTCATCTGTATGTAGGAGAAGGTGTCTATTCAAGCTACTTTTCAGAGAAAATGTTTTGTTGCATAACTTACAACTGAAGGGTTTTTCATTTGTGTGTAGGAGAAGGTGTCTATTCAAGCTATTTTTTTGTGAAAATTTTTTGTTGCATATCTCACAACTGAAAGGTTTCTCTTTTGTATGCACACGTAGATGTAGTTTCAAGTTACTTTTTTTAGAAAAAATTTTCTTGCATATTTCACAACTGAAAGGTTTCTCCTTTGTATGCACGAGAAGATGCATATTCAAGTTATTTTTCTGAGAAAATGTTTTGTTGCATATCTCACAAGAGAAACGTTTCTCATCTGTATGTAGGAGAAGGTGTGTATTCAAGTTACTTTTCTGAGAAAATGTTTTCTTGCATAACTCACAACTGAAATGTTTTTCATTTGTATGCAGGAGAAGATGTCTATTCAAGCTAGTTTTTTGTGAAAATTTTTTGTTGCATATCTCACAACTGAAAGGTTTCTCTTTTGTATGCACACGTAGATGTAGTTTCAAGTTACTTTTTTTAGAAAAAATTTTCTTGCATATTTCACAACTGAAAGGTTTCTCTTTTGTATGCATACGTAAATGTAGTTTCAAGTTACTTTTTAGAGAAAAAATTCTCTTGCATATTTCACAACTGAAAGCTTTCTCTTTTGTATGAACGAGAAGGTGTGTATTTAAAACCCATTTGTAAAAAAAATTTTTGTTGCATATCTCACAACTGAAAATTTTCTCATTTGTATGCACGAGAAGATGTCTATTCAAGCTAATTTTGTGTGAAAATATTTTGTTGCATATCCCACAAGTGAAAGGTTTCTCATTCTTATGCATGAGAAGGTGCGTATTCAAGTTACCTTTCTGAAAAAAAAAATTCGTTGCATATCTCACAAGTGAAACGTTTCTCATCTGTATGTAGGAGACCGTGTCTATTCAAGTTAATTTTCTGAGAAAACATTATTTTGCATATCTCACAAGTGAAACTTTTCTCATTTGTATGCAGGAAAAGATGTCTATTCAAACTAATTTTTTGTGAAATTTTTTGTTGCATATCTCACAACTGAAAGATTTCTCACTTGTATGCACGAGGTATGCATTCAAGTTACATTTTTGAAAAAAAAAATTGCACAGCTCAGAAGTGAATGGTTTCTCACTTTTATGCAAGAGAACATGTGTCTTCAAGTTACATTTTTGAGAAAATTCTTGTTGCATATCTCTCAACAGAAAGGTTTCTCAATTGTATGCAAACATTGATGAACTTTCAAGTTAATTTATAGCGAAAAGTTTTCTGTCATATCTCACAACTGAAAGGTTTTTATTTGTATGTATGATGTTTTCATAAAAGTTGCGTTTTTCAGAAAATCTTTTGTTGCATGTATCACGAACAAAGTGTTGTGTAAACGAATGTGTTTCATATAATTACTCTGGTAAGAAAATCTTCTGTTACAAAACTTGTAAACGAAAGGCGTCTTATTTATTTGCATGAGAATTTGTTAACTAACTTCCGGAAATCTTTGCTGTGTGTCTCCAAAATGTGGTCTTTTCTTTCAGCATACATAAGAAGTTGGGTCATTCTTAAAAACCATTAAAGCTTTTTACAAAGACTTAAAAATATAACTATGGAGATGTTGATTAAATTAATCATTGAAATTTATTGTTATTATATTTTTCACAAAAAGACTCTCTTAGATATGAATGCATGTTTGATCTTCATAACGTTACACAAAAAGATTTTGTTTTGTTTGTAAAGAAAGCTGATTGCTGTGAGGCACGGCAGATAAAAGAAGAAACATGCAAATAAATGCATCAGGTGAATTAGAAATAGGTCAAAGCAAGTGCTGTAGCTTGTGCGTGGGATGGCAATCAGATCAATTTTATGGATCGTTGACAGTTATGTCCCATTCAAATTCTTATTCTGATGCTAGTATTCTGAGTATTTATCATCATCTGTCTATTTTCTGCAAAAATTACGTCAAGAATTAATTTGCCTGAAATGAAAGAAAATATGTTAATGTGACTATCTTTGTATTTTAATTAAAAAGAATTAATAATAATGATTTATTACACTTTTATGACAAGCAATTCGAATAGCTATAAAAATCAATATATAAAAAATCATTTTTGAATTATTAAATTTGTGATGCTATGTATATATATTAATTCCACAAAATAGGATAAATCAGATGACTAAAGTACAATTGAAGACGTCAGTTTCAAAACTTGCCTTATCCAAAGTTTAAAAATCGAGTTTTCTATATCAATCTATTCCATTGGTGAGTATTTCTGGCATTGTAAAATCTCGGTTTACAATGAAAACCAATGGATTCAGTCTGGGGTTTTTCGCGATTTCTTAAAACTGATTTTTTTAATAAGGCGAATTTGAAACTCACGTCCTCAATTTTAAAACACAATATAAAAACTTTATAAATATCTTATGATGTTGAAATGTTATACATTTGGAGACCTTTGAGTGGTCTCGAAATATCTTGCCATGGGCACAGGACTGGAAGCTCAACATTGTGGCATGTTTTACTGCCAATCAATTTTGGAAGGTTTCTGGAATCAGTTTCCACACGAATGCAGAAATCGTTGAAACTACATGTCTGACATCACCATGGATTACGTGTATCCGATTCTGTCCTCAGGATACCATTGTGTAGAACTCTGTTTCTCCCTCAGAGGTGGAGCGTCCGATATCATGCTTTTGTACTGAAGAAGCAAAGTGGCTTTATATAGGACTGATGAGCTAATGGAAAGCAGAATCCACCATGAACAATTTTTCTTTCATGTTGCATATTTCAATTCCTGAATTCCTACCTCCTTGTTTTGGTCTAGTCAACCAGAAATGGGTGGGGTGTGGGGTTAAATTTTCTTTTCGTGGTTTATCTTTTCAATGACTTTTCTAATTTTTTATGATTTTAGTTTTTAGTCATTTGGCAAAAAACAAATCATAGCATTTGTAGTTATTTTATATTACAAACTGGCAGTAGACTAAATCTCTGGTGGTGGCCTACGATAATATTATCGAGGCATGTTGGCTGTTATGGGTTCTCATGTACTTCAATCTGTTCTGACAGCTCTTAAGTACTGAGTAGTGGTTCTAACATAGTGATCAGGTATCAAAAAACAATTTACAATGGGCAGTACTGGATAACGGCAGCGATGGATAAGAGTAGTGTTGGATAAGGACAGTATCTAAGGTTTTTTATGCATTTGGAGAATACCAACTCTTTTCTTTACACAGAGAGATATGCTACCATTATGAAAGTTGAAACAAAACTGATCAAAGAGTTTAAAATAGCATGCAGGATCGAAAGAATTGCACAAAAAACAGGAAAACACCACATAATAAAAAGTACCGTGTGGAAATTTTCACTTGAATTCTTTTCCAAGTATGTGATTCTTTTAGGAATCTCATAAATTACTTATATTTTACTGGGTTTCGTAAAATTAATTCCTGAATCAGTCACGAAAAAAATGCAGTTTTTTTAATCAGTCGAAGAAAAAAAGCAAGATTTTCAACAATTGGTTGTGAAAAAGAAAGCAAATTTTGCATGTAAGTCAATGATTTCGCCAAGTGACCGAGAAATATGATACAAATTTTGTCAAACTATTGCGTTAAAAATCGCAAATTACATTACATGGTGTAAAAAATTCAAATTTCATCAAACGGTCACAGGAAAAGCTCATAAAATCTAAATCGGCCATAAAACTCCTAAATTGTTCACAAAACTGTTCAGGATGTAGTGTAGTCTCTGTAGTGTAACTAAATCGAAGATCTCGAAGACGAACATCGGATGTGTTTTAAAATCAAGAAACCTATTTTTTATTTATTTATCTCATGAGCAGTGCCCCTAGTCATTTTCTTGAATATTATTTCTCAAGAAAACTTTTCGTGTTAGGCTTTTGCAATAGAAAATACATTGAGGGTAAGTATTTGCAAAATTTGAAAGAAAAAATCTAAACCGAAGTTTTTCTTAAATAAGCAGTAGACCAAAAGTAAACAGAAGTATTTACAAAATTTGTTAGAAAAATCTAAACAGAAAATTTTACTTGAAAAAAGCAGTAGTCAAAATTGCGCCAGAGTATTTATAAAATTTGTAAGAAAAAATCTAAACAGAAGGATTTTTCACTTTTCTTAGAAAAAAGCAATAGTCAAAAAATGAGCAAAAGTATTTACAAAATTTGTAAGAAAAATCTAAACAGAAGATTTTTCTTAGAATAAAGCAATAGTCAAAAAATGAAACGAGTTTGAAGCTAGAAGCCTATATTTCAAATTTACAACTGAGACCTTCAAAAGTGCCATTATGTTGATTGTCGATATGTTGAAAACTGGATCATATATATTGTTTCTGATGTCAACATTCCCCCTTTTTATGCACATACTTTTGATATAATTACACCTATTCTGTATGTCCGTCCGTATATAACAGAGCAAAAACTATCCAACCGAATGGTCTGAAATTTTAAATATATAATTGTTGCAAAATTTTGTCGAGTCTTTTCAGATTTTATGAAAATCGGATGTATAGTTTAATGACAGGGACATTCAAGTTTTCCATTACATTATGGCTAATGGGAAAAATTATTGCACGTGCATTTTAATGATTTTACAGCTTTCCGAATGGTCTGTAATTTTAAATATATAATTGTTCCAAATTTTGTCAAGTTATTTCCAATTTTATGAAAATCGGATATATAGTTTAATTACAGAAACAATCAAAAGTTTTCCGTTACATTACGGCCAATGGAAAAAATTATTGCAAGTGCATTTTAACGATGTTACAGCCTTCCGAATAGTCTGAATTTTAAATATATAATTGTTGCAAAATGTTTTCGAGTCATTTCCAATTTTATGAAAATCGGATGTATAGTTTAATTACAGGGACAGTTAGCAGTTTTCCGTTACATAACGGCCAATGGGAAAACATTATTGTAAGGGCATTTTAATGATGTTACAGCCTTTCGAACAGAATGAAATAGATATGCACTTATGAACTGTACTAAAATACACATTCAGTATAATATGCGGTGCAAAACATATTTATAAAATTAGTTATAGTACGAACGCACCTCATTTGCCACGTTTGACGAGCAATTTCCCACTTGTTGTATTTGATCTATGCTATGTTATCAGTTGGTCAATTAATTCTGTTATTCAATTTTTCTTTTTAAATTGTCGTTGTTTGAAATCTCTGTGATGTTATCAGTTCTTTATGATGTCTGCTATCTTACCAGTTGGTTAATTAGTTGTGTTATTCAATTTTTCTTTTTAAATTGTCGTTGTTTGAAATCTCTTACTCTCACAAAAATAGCCTAAAAGCGGAAAATTGCTTTTAACGAAATTTGCGTTTTTCGGCGATTTTTTAGCGAAATTTGCGTTCTTTCGGCAGTATTTAGACAAAATTCGTGTTTTTTCTACTACCTTTTCACGAAATTCCCAATTTTTAATAGATCTTTTCACGAAATTCACGATTTTTCGGCGATCTTTTGACGAAATTCGTTTTTTCTGCGATTTTTTAACAAAATTCGCGTTTTTCCCACGATTTTTTGACGAAATTATAGTTTCTTCCGCGATCTTCTGACGAAATTCCCGTTTTTCCGTGATCCTTTGACAAAATTCCCGTTTTTCCGCGATCCTTTAACACAATTCGGGTTTTTTCTGCGGTCTTATGACGAAATTCGCGTTTCTGACACGATCTTTTGACGAAATTATTTTTTTCAGCGATTTTTTTTAACAAAATTCGCGTTTCTCCCGCGATCTTTTGACGAAATTCTACTTTCTTCCGCGATCTTTTGACGAAATTCCCGTTTTTCCGTGATCTTTTGACAAAATTCCCGTTTTTCCGCGATCCTTTGACAAAATTCCCGTTTTTCCGCGATCCTTTGACAAAATTCGGGTTTTTTCTGCGATCTTATGACGAAATTCACGCTTTTTACGCGATCTTTTGACGAAATTACAGTTTCTTTTGCGATCTATTGTCAAAATTCCCGTTTTTTTCCGCGATCTTTCCTGAGAATAGCCGTTTATTCCGAAATCTTTTGACGGAATTCGCGTTTTGTACGCGATCCTTTGACAGAATTCGCGTTTTTTCCTTATCCTTTGACAGAATTTGCGTTTTTTCATATTTTGACGAATTTAGTGCTTTTTCCGCCATCCTTTGACAGAATTCGCGTGTTTTCTAGACTATTTGTCGAAATTCGCGATCTTTTGGCAACATTAAGAGTTTTTTTGTGATCCTTAAACGAAATCCGCGATCTTTTGCGATCTTTTGACAAAATTCACATTTTCCTCCGCGAATCTTTGACAAAATTTGCATTTTTTCCGCGATCCTTTGAAGAAAGTTTCCATTTTTCCTCAACCCTTTGATGAAATCAGCGCTTTTTTGTGATTCTATGACGAAATTTGCGGGGGTTTTCCGCGATCGTTTGACGAAATTGCGTTTTTTCCGCGATCTTTTGCGAAATTGGCTAATTTCTTCCGCGAACGATTGACAGAATTGTCATTTCGGCGATCATTTGTCGAAATTTGTGATATTTTTTATGTCCGAATTTTCGAACAGACAACCTATTTTTTTCTAGTTTCGGAACAAATCATGAATTGAGAAACGGCAAAAAAGCGGAAAATCGCGGATCCGCGGAAGAATCTCATGCTTGAACATAACCAAGAACAGAAACCTCCTGACTTCGACTCTCGCCGAGATTTTGCGAATTTGGTATTCAGTAAGATGGAAGAGCAACACGACTGTCTTCACACTGTGCTTTAGACAGATGAAGCGCATTTCACATTCTCTGCCGCTGTTAACACCAACATTTGTCAAGTGTGGACTACAGAAAATCCACATGCATTTGTTTAGGTACCCTTGCAACAGCCTAAAGCCACAGTCTGGTGTGGCTTCACTGCTCATTTCATAATTGGTCTTTTTCTTCGAGGAAGTTCCACAGGCGGGTTTCAAAACAGTTTCTCTCACTGGTCAGCGATATGTAGTACTGTTACAGAACAACATTATTCCTGAACTGCGAACGCGACCGACAGTCCAGTCACTGTATGCAAGATGGAGCACAACCTCATATTGCTCTGCCTGTGCAACGCTTGCTATGCTCAACATTTGGGGAGGATCGCATTATTAGTCGCTACTTTAATAACGCATGGCCTCCAAGATCTCATGATCTGACACCCTGTGACTTTTGGCTGTGGGGATTCTTGAAATCAAAAGAGTCCGCGACCAACCGGCATCACTAGCAGCACCGAAAGATGCCATCCGCCAAAATGTGTCTGCCATAACGCAAGAAATGCTACTAAATGCTGTGAACGGTGTGGTGCCTCGTCTCACAACTGTACTTCCGAATGATGGACAGCACATTGAACATTTACTGTAGTACTAATTAACTGTAATTAAGCTGACTTATAAGTTGTCAATTTTTTTTCATTTGCAAATCATCTTTTTGTGCAATAAAACACTATAGCGCCATCTGTTGGTCGCCAACAGAACTATTTTTTTTTCGTTGCTACACAAAACCCAGTTTCTTTTCCATCCGTTTGGTGCAAACCGTATCTTTGTATCTTGATTCGTTTTCAAATTATTCATTTTTAAAGTTCGGCCTGACTTTTAGATTAGTCGGTATTCATAAAAGGCTCGATTAAACCATAAGACATTATTTCTGTACTAAACACTATTCACACGATTTTTATAAATAAAATTAACTTATTCAGAAGTTTCTAGCAATAATTCTACGGCTCCAAAAGAGACAAAATTTTAATAGTGTCTGCAATCTAATATAACATAAACACTGTTACTTATCCAATTATGCCATCGCTAATATTCCTTGATAGCTAATATTTTGAAATATAATTATATAATTTATACTTTCTAAGCAACAGACGTAAAAGGCTAAAATCAAAAGTTAATATTTTTTTAGCGCCAATCATCATCATTCATTAATGATAATTAAAAATAAAAAACGGAAAAGTATAAAATAAACTTACCTTCAAATTATACATTAACTACAGTTTTGAAACATGCAAACAGTCATAAGATTAACTACAGTTTTGAAACATGCAAGATGAAGTACTGCAACATGCAAGATGAAGAATTTTTCCCTGTGCAGTTGAAACTGTTTTTACTGCTAAGAAACTCGATAAAAATTTGAAAAGGATAGCTGGTGATATAAAAGAAGATTAAATATACGAAGTTACGAAAGCTTATGCATTATTTTGTACCTTATTAGATGACCCAGTATTAACAATTTTGGCCAATTAAACATATTATGATTTTTATTCTAAAAGCAAAATATTTAAAAACAAGCACAGTAAATTAACTTTTGGTTTGAAAGAAATTAGAATGATCAAGTGCCATTACACTATGCAACAGCATATAGATGAAGCAGTAGCAATTGTGAATGACTTACGACTATCTGGGTGCTCATTAAAATAGACGTGGATATAGTTATATATTTATTGGTGCCTTTTCCGCCAGAATATAATGTAAAGACTACCATTGAGAATCAATCAAATGAAAATCTTACTTTAAATTTTGTAATGGAAACGCTGTTGCGTGCTGAAGCTTTAAAAAGTGATAAAATTATTAAACATTTGCATACTCCAAAGCGAAACAATATTCTTGCGTTTAATGCAAATAAAAATATTGCCCATTTTAATTGGAAATTGAAAGGTCACACAGCTAAGAGTTGTAAGAATAGAATTATTTGTTACATCTGTGATCGCGCTGGCCATCTCATATGTGATTGTAGAGTAAAGATTAAACCAAATTCCAAAGAAGAGTCGACAGTAGTAACTTTCATGATGTGTGAGGCAGGTCAGAACTATTTTAGGTTATACCCTGGAAATACAACACGTATGTGTGGTAGAAGTTAGTGCTTTGATGAAATTAAAAAAATTCTGATTCTGCAGCATGTGCTTCTAAGAATGATGCTTCGAAAAGAGAAAGAATAGACTATCGCAAGAACAAACACTCCATGGCAGGAAAATTACTTTAACTGATGTGTTGTATGTACTCGATTTGAATGGTGAACTGATACTGGGTTATAAAATATTCAAAATGTAGGTTGAAGCGTAAGACATAAAAATGATGTACTTAGAAGTCGGAAATTACTTTTTTTAGTAATGAACTACAAGTATAACTGCTTTATCAAAAATGTAGTTAACTACAAACTACTTTTAAAAAATACTCACTACTTTACTACTTTGAGATTTTAACAAAAAGATTCTATTTATACTTACGGGCACGGAGTTCTGCATGGGTTGGGATGCACTCGACCTGAACTTGAAAATTTTGCCAACCCGAAACTTAACGCAAACCTAGCTAAAAAAAATTAGTCAACATACGACTGACTCAAACCGCAAAATATTTAAACCTGAACTCAACCTCAATCCGAAATGAAAGAAAATACACATTCTAGTACAATTATTCAAAAGTAGTTAGAATTATATCTCTAATAACTATTTTATCTTTTTGTATAAAAATAAATGTAAATACATTCATTAATATTACTATTTTTCTTTCAAAAAACATTCAAAATTTCTTTTGAAATGTGGAATTGTTGCGGTAATAAACAATTAGATGAGAGTATTTTGTTAAACAGAAATCGTAATTTGAAATTCTTCTTCTTAATGATTATAGGTTTTAGATATTCACTGCAAGATGCGATCCAGCAATTATCATTAATAAAGAAAATCCTAACTAACCTCAATGTGCAGCTTCATGATAAAAGAAAATGATTTAAAAGCTGACAACTTCCTATTAAACGCGCAAAGTTTACAAGTTATAGTGTAACGACCCCTTGATTGTTATTCAATAACTTTAAAATAATTGTTATAAACCAACCAAGCAGTTCAATTTTATTTTTCTATGTGATAATTTCAATTTCGAAAGAAGAAAAACAGCATTAAAGCATAAGATGTAATAATTTGTTAGTATTTGAACTGTTGCCAGGAAGAAAAATTATTCTTTTGGTGAATTAGAACTTTTGTTTGTCTTATCAGCCAGGATCAATGGAAAAATCTGTGACACTGCAGCTGGGATTTATCACTGAGATTCACAAATTGTTGCACACAAGACATTTTGCAGATAAGAGGCTACTTAAATCACACGATTATAAGGATGGCATTTTCCATCCTCTCCTAAAGTAGCATTAAATGTAGAATGAAATCTCGCTACAAACTACTGATTTTTTGTATCCCCCTACTTGCTATGCTACACATTTTTATATGAAGCATGGTATAGTAAAAACTACTGAAAAAGTAGCGAATAGTGTAGTTTTGCTATTTGTAGTGCACAACTTCAATCCTTGATGCAGTTATAGTTGAAAAATGTAATAAATTTTCTGCAATGGCCAAATTATTCCTTGTTCCTCATAGACAGAAATTCTCACTTTATTTCTAAGAAAGAAAGTGGGAATTTCAGGGGGGGGGGAGTTTATGTGATTATTTATTTATTTATTAATGCTACGAAGTAATAATTAGGACAAAAATGTTTTTAAAATGGAGTTTTATAGATTTTAAATTTGGTGTCCTTGGATGCAGGAGAATGGAAATTTTATGGAAGGGATGGGGAGGGATTTTCGAGGATTATTCTTTTCAACAAAAAGTAACAAATACAATAGAAAATATTTATAAAAGTACAGAGAGAAGCAATTTTTTGTGGGCATGGGAAATTTGATCAAATGAGTGGTTCTGAATTTTTATTCTTGTGCCATTTTATAGGGTGAAGCAACAGGGATGAAAAAATAAAATGATTTATAAAATTTTTAAGAAATTTTATAAAGAAACCTTGTTGACAGTTGAAACAAGTGGTAAAGGGTGGCCTGAGAAATTTTTAGTATAGTTAGTAATTTTACTCTTCTCCTAAAACATTTCTATTGATCATTCTCACATAAATTAAGTTTTCGTGTTTAAAACAAACAAAAAAAAAACTGATTAATTTCTATTAATTCCTGATTTTTGTTCACATTAAGTCATATATTAAAACACGTGGGTAAGTGTGATCACAGATCGCACAGAGGGTTTCGTTTGCCTTTCAAAATACTTTATCCTTTTGAAAAATCTGTTAGTTCCACATTTCACAACCAGGGGGCGCACTTGATTCTAAACAAACCTGTATCCGAACGAAAATCCATTTTACATACTATCAGTAGATATATTAGTCGAGGGGATTGGGCCCATAGCACCCGAGATAAGTAGGCGAACCTGGCAGAAAAAAATGGAACTAAAATATGTAAGGCTATGGTGCATAATATGAAAGATGGTCAAAGAGGTGTCGGCAAAAGTTGGAAAATTTCTCCCCGGGTTAAAAGGGCGGAGGTTAGAAAAATTGCTTAAAATACACAGGTTAGAGACCAGAGGGGTAAATAATAAAAGACTTTTTGAAGATTTTATGATTTGTCGTGTGGTCTGAGGCATTCAGCTATACGTATGCAAAATTTCATGTCACCAACTTAATTAGGGGCCCCCTTAGAAAGAACTGCTTCAAATACATATGTGGTAGCACAAAGGGTTAAACGTAAGACTTTTTCAAGATTTTATGATTTGTCGCTTGGCCTCAGGTGTTCTGCAATAAGTATGCAAAATTTCAAATCTTCAATTTAATTAGGGGCTCAGTTAGAAAGAATGGCTTAAAATACACAAGCTGGAGTTGAAAGGGTTAAACATAAAACTTTTTAGAAATTTATAATTTGACGTGAGATCTGAGGTGTTGAGCTATAACTATGCAAAATTTCACGCCTCCAACCTAAACAGGGCTCACTTAGAAAGAATTGTTTAAAATACACTTGTGGGACCCCAAAGGGTTAAATGCACGACTTTTTCAAAATTTTATGATTTGTAGTCGGATGTGAGGTGTTCATCTATAAGTATGCAAAATTTCACCCCTCCAAACTAATTAGGAGCACACTTAGAAAGAATTGTTTAAAATACACATGCGGGAGCTCAAAGGGTTAAATCTACGACTTTTTCAAAATTTTATCATTTGTCGTATGATGTGAGGTGTTCAGCTATAAGTACCCAAAATTTAATGTCTCCAACATAATTAGGGGCTGACTTAGAAAGAATTGTTTAAAATGCACATGTGGGACCCCAAAGGGTTAAACTTACGACATTTTCAAAATTTTATGATTTGTCGTTTGATGTGAGGTGTTAAGCTATAAGCATGCAGAATTTCACGCCTCCAACCTAATTAGGGGCTCACTTAGAAAGAATTGTTTAAAATACACATGTGGGACCCCAAAGGGTTAAACGTACAACATTTTCAAAATTTTATGATTTGTCATTTGATGTTAGGGGTTCAGCTATAAGTATGCAAGATTTCACGTCTCCAAATGAATTAGGAGCTCACTTAGAAAGAATTGTTTAAAATACACATGCGGGAGCCCAAAGGGTTAAATGTACGACTTTTTCAAAATTTTATGATTTGTCGTATGATGTAAGGTGTTCAGCTATAAGTACCCAAAATTTCATGTCTCCAACATGTATAGTTTCTGAGAACGGGCTCTGTGACGGACAGACAGACAGACAGAGGAGCGAGACGAATAGGGTTTCGTCAGATGAACGAAACCCTAATAAAGGAAATTTTTGCTAAGTAATAGTACTAAAGAATTTTTATAAATATGTATATATGTCATTACTCTGTCCCTGAAATCGTAAATCCAAAAGGATTTCATAATGACCTTGACATTCTTAACTTTGAGCCTATTTCTGAGCTAAACTATAACAACTTATGGCGCATTTATTCTGAAAACAGTTCCAAACCTTTTTGTAATTAATTCAGCAAAGTTAATTTGTTAAATATGTATTTAAACAATAATGAACTTGGTAATGACACATATTAAATATACTGATTGAAATTTAGGAAAAAAGGCACAAATTGAAGTAGTTCTTTTATAATTAATTAAAAATAGACATTGGACATGTGGTATTGTACAATCTAAGAATGTTATAATAAAAAAATATATGTAGTGAAGAGTTGAATAAAAAATTACTGCGGCTCATGGTAATAATAGGGTCAAATTTTAAATGGATAATAATGAATACAAAATGTTTTCATTTTGCCTAAGTGTCAAATGTATAATATAAATATAGTACTCATGCAATAACATCATTTGTTCTAAAGCTTTTCAAATCTTAAAAATAAAGGGTCTCAATTTAAAAAATTAAAATTTAGAACAAGTCTCGCTAATTACATTTACAACTTTACAATTATTTTAGACATTATTTTTTTACATTTTTAAGGTTGTGAAGAATGTAGTGTTTGAACAAAAATAATTCACAAAAAAATTAAGCTTTCATAGTTGACTTTATTAATTCACATTACTTTAGCCAACACCATAAAATTTTCCATTGTCAGAAAATAACTCGTATACCAAATTTCATCAATTGTAAATTTGTATCAGGAACAGATGTTCAAATATTTAATTATATATAGTCTCTAGATGAATTAGGCACTTATTTTTTTTTATTCTGAGCTTGAAACCAAAAGTACATGGCAGAAAATTATTAATAACATTTTAAAGTTATTTCAAAATTAATTATCTCATTTAAAATTATGTTCTTACCGCAGAAAAAAATATTATTCTTAAACACTCTCTCATGTCAAAGTTTTGCGATTTCCATATCTCCGATAATCTCTTAAAAATAGCAAATTTGTTTTTTTATACTCAACCACTTGCAAAAGTCACTATTCTCCTTCTTTTAAAATATCATTGCCAAGTACGGCAGAAAGAGAGATTAGACAAAGGCTATCCAACGGTTGAATTTATGTTACTAAAACTGACTGTTGAAAGGCTTCAAAATCACATGGAATATTTCTCTTTATATCACACAAATAACAATTCAGTTTATTTTAAATTTTTGCGTGATTGTAAAAACACTTTAAAAAAATTAATTTCATTCCAGTTTCTCAAATATCAGGCTCTTTTTTTTCGTTTGTACAATTTGTGAATAAATAAAAATTTCCCCATAATTCAAAACCCGAAAACTAGTATTAAAAGTGAATAAAGCTCGTTTTGAGACAGGGAGTTGAGAATAATTTTTTTTTTCCTAATAGCTGCAATCCCAATAGAAATTAAAAATTGTTTGAATTTCCAGGTTTGAAATTTCCTGACATTTCCAGGTCAACAAAAATAACTTGATGATTGCTAAATTCTGAGTGTATACTTACACACACAGCCTGCTAACCTATTTTTCATTGCTAAATCTTTGCAATTAGGCTATAAAAATAAGTAAATTTTAAGTTTTAAAGACTATGTTTTGTGTGATTGGGACAATGGAGAAAAACAGTTTTGGAGAGAGGAAGATTTTAAATGATTATTTAATGTTGTTTTAATGTTATAATAAAGTAAAAAGACAGAAGAGAAAGTTTTAAAAAATTAAACAAGTTTGAAGATTTTAAAATTTGTGATCTGTGAAGGGATTATAAAGGGAGATATGCAGAATTTTTTTAGGGAGGATTAAAGATTATTAATTTATTTTTAACATTGTACTTGTATACTGCATGTCAGAATTTTGATTGTAAACTACATTATTTACCCCGGGTTGTTATTACCAAATAGCTAAAAAGCTACAACAATTAATAATGTACAATGCGTGAATGATATTGCTCAACAATTATGAATAATCAAATAAATGGAAGTGTCTAAATACTACACAAAAATCAAAAGTAAAAGTTATATGAAACTTTTTACTTAAAAATAATGAGATAAAACTGAAAAGGTCAAAAGAATGTATGAAAATAAGTAAACCTACTATTCTGCTTTTAAAACACTCAGTTGTTTCAACGCCAAATCCAAATGGAGTGAAGAATTAACTTTAGTTGTTCTTCTTTATATTTTTGGATAGGATCAGCACAAATTGAAGATTTCTATGAATGAAAGAAAAAAATCCAGTTATTAACAGATTTAAAAAAAATTTAAGATAAGAAATCATGCTGTTAAAAGAACAAAAGTATATCACATTTTAAAACAAGAAAGGCATTTGTGAAAAGAGTGGTCAAAAAACTAAAAATATGAAGTATGAAAGAAAAAATGTTTATAAGCAGCAGGACTACAGTAGTGTACAAATGACTCTTTTCAGCAAAAAGCAAACTTACCAGTTATCTGCCCCATTTCTATAAAAAATTTTTAAAAGTAACAAAAAATTGAAACTCAAAAACTAAGAAATTTAATTTTCTGTCCCCACTCCCTTCTCTATAATAGAATCTTTTAAAAAAATACTTCCCATTCCCCATTAAATTAAAAAACATACATATCAAGGATTATATATAGAAAAGAAAATCTGTGAAAAGACAGAAATTAATTGATTAAAAAAAGAAAATGAGTGCATGCAAACATTAATTAGAAAATATGTAGCTAGCAGGATCATGAATAAAAATTGTTGCCAATATGGAATAGAATGAAGTCTGTCTACTTTTACTTTATATAGCAATACAACAAAATGGATTGAAAATGATTAAGAAAAATGTTATGATCACAAATGAACATGCTATTCTAAACACATATTGTAAAAAATATATACTAATATTTTTCGAAAGTATATAAAAAAAGACACCATTGATGATTTTGATGTATTTTCAGTTTTAGAGCTTGATTCTGAAAAAAAAAATTATATATATCAGGGCGGGATTCACGCCCAAAATAATATCGTGGGCGGGAGACTCCCGTCCAAAAAATTTCACCCTTTTCCTGAAAATTTTGCATTTTGAAATTACGATTAACTCCCGCAAAGGCCTTGCAAATTTCCCGATATTTTTGCGCGACTAATAGACACATTTTCCGTTTTTTTTTTTTTTTTTTTTTAACCGCGAACGATTGTTGAAACTCGCGAATTTTCGATGCGACCGATAGACAAATTTCCGTATTTTTTTCTCGAGATCAGTTGACAAGTGTCCGCGACCGATTGGCGAATTCAGGGGTGATTCTGTTACGAATTTTCCGAAATTTTAAGGCATTAGGTTCCGAAAATTGTGAAAAATCGGTCATCAGTTCAAAAGAAAAATATCGTGAATTTCGACAAATGATCGCCGAAAAAATCCATTCTCTCAATCGTTCGAGGAAAAAATCGCCAATTTCGTCGCAAAGGATTGCGAATAAGACACAAATTTTGTCAAAGGATCGCGAAAAAACGTGAATTTCGTCGATTGCGGGAAAAAAAAACTTGAAATTCATCAAAGGATCGCAAAAAAACGCAAATTATATCAAAGGATAGCAAAACAATCATAAATTTCGGCAAAGTAACACGGAAAAAATGCGAGTTTCGGCAAAGATCGCGAAAAAAGAGAATTTCGTCAAAGGATCACGAAAAAACTAATTTCGTCAAAGGATCGCGGAAAAAAAGCTAATTTCATAAAAGGATCGCGGAATAAACAAGAATTTAGTGTTTAGTCAAACGGCCGCTGAGAAATAACCACGAATTTCATCAAAGAATCGCGAAAAAAACGCGAATCTTATCAAAGAATCGCGAAAAAATACGAATTTTGTCAAAGGATCGCGAAAAAAACGCGCAATTCGTCAAAAGATTGCGGAAAATGCGAATTTTGACAAAGTATCGCGTAAAAAATGCGCATTTCGTCAAAGGATCGCGAAAAAAACATGCATTTCGTCAAAGAATCGCGCATTTCGTCCAGAGATCACGAAAAAAAGGCCTGCGAATTTCGTCAAAGAATCGCGCAAAAAACTCGAATTTCGTCAAAGGATCGCGGAAAAACGGTAAATTTCGTCATAAGATAGCGGAAAAACGGCAAATTTCGTCAAAAGATCGCGAAATAACGGCAAATTTCGTCAAAAGATCGTGAAATAACGGCAAATTTCGTTAAAAGATCGGAAAAAACGGAAATTTCGTCAAAGGGGCACGAAAAAACACATAGCTAATGCTGGGAGTGATTTCCAGCCCCTTCATCCCCTCTGTTCTAACCTTTCAGAAAATTTGCTGTCAGTTTCAGAATTTTTTTTTTAAATCAGAATCACTCCTGGTTTCTTCCTTTTTTAAATAAAAAAAAAAAAAAACACTTTGCATCATTACTCTGAGTTGTTGATTTAAATTGCTTCAATGGTATTCTGTCATGCCTGTATTAATACAGACATGACAAAATAATTAATGCAAATCTTTAAAAAGCATGTACAATAACAGTGGGTTTCATATTTTTTTTCTCCCTCCCAAATAGCTCAACTCCCCTCCATTTATAAATGTTGGTAGGGAGACTCCCCACCTATGAAAAATTGAATTTCAAACCCTGTATATATATATGTTATATATATATATATATCCATTTTTTAAACTTATAAACACAAGTAACAGTACTATGTATAAAAATTATTATACAGAATTTTCTTTATTCGTTTAGATATTATATCTTTTCAGAATTTTAATATAGGATCAGAAACAGAGTGTCAAACATAAGTGATGCTGACAGCAATGGGATTTACAAAAAAGGGTTATCATAGAAAACACTTTGTTGTGTCAAATCTCTGCCTTGAAATATGCCAAAATGGCATGTAAGAAGTAAATAAAAAAATAAGCAACATTAATTACATGAGAGTTTTTGCGCAGCTATAAACATGTATTGTATTAAGAAATATTCACTTCTTTTTTTTCATTACTGGTTATTGTTTCTATGTCTTTCAGCAGTTGACAACAAACATTTAAATATTGCCAACTATATTAATACATATAATGCAATACAATGATAGATTATAGACGTGTGTCGGTAAAGGTGATAAAATTGCCGAATTGCAAAAAAAGGATAAAATTTTTACATTTCTCTCTACATCTAGAAATATCCTTTTTTGATGAGGGAAAGTTTTTAGAAGAATTTAGATGTTTTACTATAGAAACAAAAGAAAATAAAAAAGGAATTCTGCTTTTTCAGAATTCAGTGTTGCCCCCAAAGCAAAAAAAATATATGCATATAAATACAGATAGCGCAAAACATATTTCAGTTTTAAGACTTAAAAGACACGCTTTTATATTATATAAAAGAACTTCATTTGCATCTGTTGAAGAATTCTACATTTATTGATCCAGTCTTAAACAACATCTAGAGAAAAGTATGCATATGATGTCACTATTGCAGAATAATACACAAACCCAGCAAAAAGTGATGTCGTCATTCAAGAAACTAAAAAAAAAAAAAAAAAAAATAGCTATCTAATGATTCACGTGCCTTCATTTGTTTGTAACAGGAAAATAGATACTTAAAATTAAATATAATAGATCCATGCTTTATCAGAAATCACTCATTTATATTTTTACAGAATAGCACATATTTTAATTACTTTTTTTTTTCAGTTGTTATGGGAAAATGCCAACAAAAAGATATAATAATCTACTATTTTCCATTTTCAAACTATTTTTCCTTTACTTTCTACAGAAACAGAGTACTTAAGTAGCCAACATTAAAAACTGACATATTTTTTAAATGCCGACGATAGGTGTTAAAATCTACAAAAAAATTAATATCTCAAAAATAAATTGTGATGCAGTTTCCAAACAAATTGCATTTAAAAGTACTTTTCCCCCCTATACGATGGTATAAAAATTGAAAATGTGCGTCATTTACAAGTTTAAAAAATTGCAGTGTAGAGATTATCTGTATTTAATTGTACAATAATACATCTGATTTGCTTTACGGCTGACTTATATAACAGAATGTTATTTTTTAGAGAAGACACTTTAATTGGTGCTCGAAAGAAATGACATATCGGGAACTAATAGCTTTTTGAAAGAATAACAAACATTCAATCAAAATCAAGATCAAATAATGAAACTATTTTAGTTTAAAAGCATTATAACAAGCCCATTAAATACAATTTTTATACATTTAAAAGTTAAAATACATCATTAGCTAAAAGGAAAAAAAAATGAATGAATTTAAAATTTATATACCTATGTATTAACAGTGAGAGTGACAGGTTAGATTCACTGCACCAACTATGCTGCTGAAAATATTAATTGCAGTAACTCTTATTATTATTATTTTTTGCTTTATTCATTGTAACTGCATAGTTAACATTATACAGTTGCAATATTAAGGTAAGTAGCATAAATATTTATAGACGTATAACTATATAATATATATAGCACAGATGTAATATATTAAATACATTGACAGAATATATTTGATGACGTGAGTTTCAACAAAACTCGCTTTATCCGAAATTTTAAAGCCCCACCAGTGGCCGAGAGGTTCTGCTCTCGAAGCTGGTAGACGGGAGGTGCTGGGTTCGATCCCAATCGCGTCCGTCGGCTTAATCGTTCGGAGTTTTTGTGGTTTTCTTCGAACCTTGGTTCTCCAAGCGTTAATACGGGTTAGGTTCCCTTAGAAAGACCTCCACGGAAGGCACCCCCCCCCCCTTAAGGCCTATATCCCACGTGCTGATAATTGGCCGACATAAATACAACCAACAGACCAACCAACCGAAATTTTAAAAAATCAAGTTTTTTCTACCAAACTATTCTATTGGTGAACCTGCATTGAAAAAACACTACAATCTGCAAAAACACTAGTTTTACTGGGGTCGTACTCGTCCTGAAATTTCAAGACCAGGAAATTCTTTCACAACAGTATTTTCTTATAGAAAATCTCTTCTCAAATAAGGTGAAATTTCTTCCTTTTAACCAAGATTTATTTTTGATGAAAAAAAATTAGGTACTGATATTTGTCCCGAAGCGTACGACTCCTGGTTTTATCGTGCATTTCTGGCATTGTAAAGTCTTGGTTTACAATGAAAACCAATGGACGCAGTCAGAGGTTTCTTGCAATTTTCCAAAATTTGATTTTCTGGATACGGTGAGTTTTGAAACTCACGTCCTCATTTATATTAAGGAATATGTAATTACAATCCTTCTGTTGGCCATAACAATCTGCCAGAAATTAAATCATTCATTTATTGCCAAAAGAAAGCAATTTGATGTCATCAGGGCCTGTTTACGGAATAGGCCCGTGAAGCCCGTGCTTACCCGCTGAAATACAAAAGGGCCCCCAATTTTACTTTTCAAAACTAATTTTTAGAAAAAAGAAACTCGATCACTGTAAAAAATACATTTTTTTTTCTTACTATATGGCAATTTGTAAATCACAAAAAATATTTTGAAGTTCACATATTCTCAACTATAATTCCATATTTGTCATTTACAAAATAAATTGGTTATTTACAATTAAACATATAATAATATACTTTTATGTAGTAGTTTTAGTTTAATGTTAAAAATGTTATTTACTCTAAACTCTGATGGTAAAATTTCAAATTATTTAAGCATACGAAAATGAGATTTAGTAAATAAAAAATCAATTTGTAGAGTAATAAGGGGCCCCTGTGTGACGCCGGGCTTCCCCTATTCCTAAGTGTTAAGCGGGCCCTGGATGCCATGTATTAATAAATGTCTATAAAATTAACCTTTTGAACATAACTAGCATTTGGCAACAATAAACCCAATTGGCAGTTGACAAGAAATTTTTGTGAACTATCTTCATGGCATAGATAATATGTAAGTTCCAAAATTTTTAATAGCATTAATTCACATCAAAAAACCAACTAACAGTACTTTTCAGTTAGAAAGTACAAATCTCATCAAAAGCAGATTTCTTTCCCAGCGGTGATGACTCATGATACTATCAAGGGTAAAAAAAAAAAAAAAAAAAAAAAAATTAATTTCTACATCAAAAGGGAGAATAGATATATATTCAAAAAATAAACAAAAATAACTTTTAATTGTTTCACTTAAACCGTTTGAATAAAAAATAATATCATTTACCAAAAATATTTTATTTCAATTTCAGAACATCATTTCTAATATAGAAATGCAGGAATAATAGCTACATTGGATTAAATTTAACTTAATTATTCAGTTGATAAATAAATCATAACAATTGTAAATTTCCAAGTGGGTGAAAATAGTTTGGGCCAGCATTTGAACCAGGGATGTCTTGGCTGAAGCTGTCAATGCTCTACCAACTGAGCCATCTCGGACGAATCTGGAGGACTAATTCACCCAACTAACCTTTAATGACCACAGCACAGAATAATAGCTACTGTTTTTCAGGCTACAGTTGGAATTAAATATTCTGATATGTACTAATAATAGTTATCTAAATTTTTACAAAATGGATAAATGAAATAATTTTAACAAAAATGTATTGAGATTTGTCATCAAAGGGTCAGTAATACCTACGAAGGTTCATACACATTCCTTTAATTATAATACAGATTTTTTAATATAGGGTACTATCATTTTTGCGAAAACAACTTTTAAACATTCAACAGGCCAGGGGGAAGGGGGAGAGAATTTCAGCATGGGGAAGCTTATTATTTACCATATGACATTTATGACTTATTTACCAAAGATTTGCAAATAGGATAAAAAAATTAGAAATAAAGAGTTTTAAATTTTGTGTTGGTAAGAAAAGGGGGAATGTAAATTTTGGATGTGGATGGGAGAAATTTATATGATCGATTATTCATTCTTGCAATAAAGTAACAGATAAAGCAAAAGAAGTTAAAAAACAGAACAGAGTCTTTAAAAGATTTTAAAATTGATGAGCTGAGGGAGGCAAAGGAAGAGAAGCAGAATTTATTTTGGAGTTAATAAAATGACTTATTCTTTATTTACATTATTAAAAATTTATAAGTAGAACAAAGAATAATAAAAAAAAATTAAAAAATTTTAAAAGATTAAAAAATTTTATATTTTTTGTGCTTGGTAAAAGCAAGGTGCAAAAGAAAAATTCCATTTTTTGGAGGGGTAGGAAATTTTTATTATGATTCTACAAAGGTCACAATAAATTTACAAATAAAGCAGAATTTCTTTAATTAAAGAAAAAATATTTTTTTAGAATCAGCAGGACTACAGTTGTTTACAAATGACTCTTTTCATAAAAAAAAAAACAAATTTACCAGTTTTCTGACAAATTTTTAAAAGCCATAGAAGAATTGAAACTCAAAATCTGAGAATCTTTAATTTTCTGCCCCCTGCCCTTCTCCAAAATCTTATATACATATTTTCAAGACTTATCTGGATTTAATAATTTTTTTGAAAAAAAAACTACTATAATTCTAATTTTCATATTCTTCAATACTTTTATTGGGGAGGGGGGGGGGGTTGAGAAGACTATAGCATACGTTTTATATGTGTTTCCTTAAATTCAAAAGTCTGATATCATTTTGGAAAAGAAGCACAGGGGCTAATTTTCGATAATGTGAACACCAGAGACCCGGAGCTGGAGCTGGAGCCCGGGCGCTCCGGAGCTATGTTTTCCCTGGAGCTGGAGCTCTAAATTTTCTCTTGCTCCAGGGCTCCTTCAGTTTTTAATATTCTTTTATAAATCTTTTTTTTTTTTTCAGTCTTTTAAATTTCCAGGCTTAAAATATTTTAATTACTACATCATTATTCAGTATTTTAATTATATCATTTTTTAGGGGTTTTTTTTTATATTAGAGATGGAAAACTTCTCAAAACATGGTAACACTACTTTATTTCTACTTTCTTCTTGAGCTAAGTGACAACACTATTTGAAAAAATATGCCACATGTTGTTTAAATGTGTAGTTGTACAATTTTGGTTGTTTGAAAAGTGTAGAAGAAATTTAAGATTTTTGTGTTTAAAATTCCACCATACTTTCTATTTTAAAAGCAAAAGATTAAAGGTGTCATATTTTCTGAACAAGCATTTTAAGTTTGATGAGAAGAAAAATGCATTTTGTCAGATCTTTAATGAAAGTAAAGGAAGAAAGAATTTGTGAGCAAAAAATTAAATGTGTAAATTAAAATCTGCAACTCAAAAGCGCAAAGTCGGAGCCCAGCCGGAGCTAAAGCTGGAGCCGGAGCCACAGCTTTTTATCTAGGAGCAGAGCTGGAGCTGGAGCATCAAAAATTGTTCGTCTCCGGGTCACTGGTGAACACCACACATTTTCATAACAAAGTAACAATTTTCAATAAACTATTTATTTTCTTTTACTACACACTATTTATTTTCACGCATTTCTTCCATTTGTACGGGTGTCAAAAAATATTCTTCTCTCCCTCAACAATGCGAATATTACTGACACATTCAAGAACAAATTTTCTTTCCTGCTTATCTTGAAATTTCAGGTTCTCACATTCATGCAACATAAAATGAAATAATGTGCTCCGTTTTCCAATAAATCTGATACACCTTGAGTTATTGCTCGTTGCGGCACAATGACTACCATTTTGTCGGGGTTATGACATGAAAATCAGCCTACAGTTTATAATTTGCCAGCATGATCTGATAGATTGTTTACTGTTATACGAAAACATAAAATGCTATATGATTACTTAAAGCCTGATTACCTGCAAATTGTATATCTTTATCAATAAAAATCTTTCCTAAAATAGCTTGTTTTGATTTGAAAACAGCCTTATAAAACGTAAAATGCAGTAAATATCTTTGAGCTTGAATAACCATACATGCAAATTTTATACTTTTATTTTAAAAAAATTATTTCTCAAATGTGTCAGAAATTAGCAGATTTAAAAATGAAAACAGATTTAAATACAATATCCACTATTTACATGAACAAATTTTTGCATAAAACTTATAATAAATGTAACCTTAAACTTAACATTAATACTTTTTCATTTAACATTTACTTATTGATAAATTGAAAAAAAAAAAATACTCTTTAAATCATGAAATGTAAAGAAAAAAAAATAGATAAAAGTGTCCAGTAGCGAAAGCGGAACATGCCCCTCCCCCGCTTTCTACTATATTCTTTCCAACACCCATGGCTAGAAACAATAAATGGTGTTCAAACAATGTTTTTTCTTATTAAATTTGAATAAAGTTACAATCTTTTTCTTTAGTAATTTCCTTCTGGCAGTGAAATATTGCTTGAAAATGAGATATTTCAGCATTAACCAAATCTACTGTCAGCTAAACATATGTTGTCAAGAGGCAATCCATTAAAACTTAGAAAACATGTTTTCAGCATATAGTTTGAGGACTGTTTGCCCACTGCTTCGCTAATTACCGACCAATTTGAACAGCATATGCTTATTTAAGTTCACCGTGTGGGGGAACATCACTTTTAAAAGGTACCAAAACATGTGGTGACCGGTTTATACATCTGGACTGAAATTTGTCAGGAGCAAGAAATTTTCCTTTTATCTTGCATTTGAAGAATTATACTACAAGATAATGTAACAAAACTATATGCTTCTTAATAGAAATTTTTTTGTAACATTCCATTGCTTTCAAGCAAGTTAAAACATCTAAAATATTTTTCTTGCAAATTAGTTTTTTCTTTTTTTTTTTAGATTAGTTAAAATATGCATTTTGTTTAAAGAAAAAAAAAAGGAAATGATAGGAGCTCTAGAGGAAGCTAGGGGGGAGGGGGGGGGGGCTCAGATCACCCTGCCCCCATCTTGTTATTGGCCTGCTGGATTACTATGAGGTTTGGTATGTGCTGAGCACTTCTGGTGTATGCTGCTTTAGATAGCGGGGAACCAGGTACCAAGTTTGTTTGAAAAGAGGTTTATTGGGAACACACTAGATGTTGTGGAAGGCAATGAGGTCCCTGAAACTAGATTCATTTAAAACATTTTAAAAAGATATAAAATCATAGAAACTCGAGTTTTGTTTATGGTTACAATAACGGGCCCTGGGCAATGCCGGGAGGCTCAGCTAGTTTCAAATATAATAGCCCTGTACATAAAGTTTGGTACAAAAATAGTGCTTTGTGAGTTAATGTCGCATTTTATTCATCTTTAGATTAAGCAGTCTCGGAGACCACTCACGGTAGTTATGCGAGAATATTTGTCATGCCAGTTACGGGTTAATCAAAAACATAGTTATTAAAATTCTATTAAAAGAAATTGAGCACTGAACGTAAATAATTCACATCTTAAGAAGATATTGGAATAGATGTAATATAACCCTGCATCTGCCATCTTAGATTTTTTGCAGTATTTGTTTACATTATTTAGAAATTGTAATATTTGATTAAAATTATAGATTTGAGCAATGTTTTCGCCTCAAAAAAAAGGTAGATGTTTCTTTTTTTTCAAAATGCTCTGTTTATATTTTTTAATGCCAAGAATGTTTCTTTTTTTAAAACGCTCTGTTTATATTTTTTTAAGCCAAGAAAAAAATCCAAGATGCCAGATGCGGGATTATACTACATCTGTTACAAGATATTTAAGGAAAATGTTATTTAGACACAGAAAATATCTCTTAAATATCCTACGGACTACAAAAAAATATGGCCATATTGGCGTGATTTTTTTCGGTTGCCAATTTGGCGAAAACATCAACAGCATAAACAACATAATCCGGGTTACCACATCAAGCAAAATAACGACACTTTGGCACAAGTTAAGTACCCATTGCGTATGTGACATTGGCGTCAGAAAAAAATCGTGCCAATATGGGGCGAATATGACATCTGTGCCAAAAATATTGCATTTTTTGCACATAGAATTGACATTTTTAAACTACTTCAAAAAGGACATTAAAAAATAATAAATATAGTATTAAAAGAGTAATAAGAAAATATAATAAATATACAAACATAAATACCATACCTTTATGCTTACATAAGTTACTTTCAAAGGAAATGTTATCTAAATATGATCATTAGGCTTAGATCAACTAGATAGTAAATCACCTTTCGTTTACTAATTATTAATATTTCTCTGCTATGTTGCGAATCAAAAGAAAAATAAAGTTAATCAGAATCAGAAATATTATTTTAAGGCTGGAAATAGTAAAAATACCATGTGAAAGTTGCGATAAAATAATACTCAAATAGAAATTTATGCAGCAAGCTACATACCGTTTTCCGATTAAATTTCCGATAGACGCAATGATATCTATAAACTTTTCGATACATGTTCGATTAATAATCTTTCAAGCTACTGATTATTTCAGTCAGCAATCTGTATTTTATGGGATACACATTATATGAAATACAGTAGACTCCCTCAAATCCGCACAGCTTGGGACCAGAGGCTGTGCGGATTTTTGAATTTTGCAGATTTCTGGTCATTGATTTGTTTACATTTTTGAAACATTAATTTCATTGGTAGGTAAGCAAGGGAAATTATAATGGATGCTTACAATAAAGTGAAACATTAAAATAAGTAAAATATTAAAATAATTTATTAGTTTAAAAGTAAATAATTATTAAAATAATTATGTAAAATAAAAATATTACGAATGAAATCGATTCAATTCGATTCCAAAAGTCCTATGCTGCCATCTAATGATAGCAAGGAGAACAGTGTTAATGCTATTATCAGTATATATAGCTTATTGCGCTCACTGTAACTTTTTTCATTGTTATTTAGAGTCCTGAATACTTTTCTTATACTGCTTTGTATGTTTAGAAATAAATTTGTCTATAATTTAAAAAAAAATTCCGCGAACAATAATTTTAAAATAGCGTTTCCGTTCGTGGATTTTTCCATTTCGAATCCTGGAAATTTTGATATAGATATGCTAATTTATATCAAAATCAAAAGTAATGTAAATTTATTTAGAAATAAATCAGCTGTAATAGCCAAAAGAGAATGATTAACAAAAAATTTAGTAAATAAAACATTGCGGTAGTCGCCGATTTCGGCGCCATCTTGAATTTTGTTCCTGCAACTTAACTGTAAATTTCATTGTTTACATCTGAAAAAATACGCGGATTTTAGGGTCGCGGATTTAAGGGAGTCTACTGTATATAAAATTCTAATAAAATGAATTTATGAAACAACTGATTATATTTCTCCTAAAATATGGAATATTGTGCGGTGAAATTAACTCCAGAAATCCATACTGATCTGCAAATCTCAAAGCTGCTATCAGAATTTGAAAATTTGAATTAGTTTTCGAGATAATTTTTTTTCTAATTTGAATTTAATTTCTCTAATGATGGCAACCAAATTACTCCATTTTTGTGGAAACAGGGAGAAAACAGATAACGATAGGGATTATTAGATTTCTAACTTTTCCCCATTTTCAAATGAAATTGAAATTATCTTTTATTTCAATCAATAGGGAAGAGAATATTTTAATTAAAAAATGCTTTTTAAGAAAATCTGAAAAAATAATTCATTGACTATTAATAATATTATTAATATTAAATAAATAATAATTTCTTATTTTGTTTACTTAAATTTTCATCATTTTAAGAGATATTATTTGTATATTTAAGAAAGGATTTTATTTGAAATTGGTCGACGGGATAACTAAGAAGTACCATAAATTCCATAGCAAATTCGGAAAATGATATGTTTATTGATATTTTGTAATAAAGATTTTGCAAATTTTATGCCATCTAGAAACATACATTTTTATTGTGTTTAAGAATAATTTGAAGCTTCCTTTGCAATATTTTGAAGCTAATCAAATTTTACAATTACATTTAGAGTTACAATCTTTATTTATTTATTACTGGTATTTTAAACTATAAAGGTATTAAATGTTGAACGTTATTCAGAAATTCTATCTATCTTAAAATTGTAACTTTAGGAAATAACGAGTCTCTTTCCCTTTATACAAGATAAGTAAATCAGCTTGTCAACTGGGATAATTAACAAATAATCAAAATTACACATATTCTATTCTGCCTACATATCGAAATAATACAAAAGTATTATTGTAATATTTAAATTGATTAATAGAAAGCAAACTTACCGTAGCCTAATATGCAATGCATTTAAGAAAATGGCGACATGACGCTATGCTTCGGCGCAGAGTTAAACAGACAAAAAATACTCTTTGACCTTGCTCGATTTCAAAAGCTCCATGCTTCCATCTATTGATAAGTTTTTTAAACTGAGTTCTACGGTTTGCAATTTCAAATGAGACTAGTTTATGTGTGTCTATCCATAGAATCAGGGCCGAAACTAAAGGGGGGGGGGGCAGAGGGGGCACGTGCCCCGGGCGCCGCTTTAACAGATGGTGAAGGGGGCGCCAAAATGAAGATTTTGTTTGACGTTTGACACAAGAATGTGTATATATATGAAATTTGTATAAAAATGTCTCGCAGCCGGAAAATTTAAAAGGAAAACTGAACCAAATGCATTAAACTTTACAAATAGATAAAAAGATTCATTTACAATACAAAATTGCAAAGTATCATGCCTATGATTTACCTTCTATCTTTTAAATCACTTTCTGTGAGGAGAATCATTACCGTTTTTCAAGGTCAGTCTCTATTATGGGACACCCCACTGTCCAGTACGGATAACTACCAAACGCGAAGCGACCCCTCAGTCTGATTTTTCTTCTATCCATGAAAACTGTTTGTTTTTTTCCCGCAAAACAGCGTTGAGCTTTCTTACATTTTTTTTTTCGTCTTGCCATGGGCGATGACTGCCCGGGACAATAAAATCAAACGTGAAAGGGAATGCACAAAGTAAAATTCTTAGTAAAACCTTTTTTGTTGTTAGATAACGACCTCATTTAGACTACGTAAAAAAAAAAAAAAAAAAAAAAAAAAAATGTTTAAAAAGATTAAAATGCAATTTGGTTCCTTGTTTTAATGGATCAATGTTTGACAAAGCTGATTACGTAGTTTAGTTTTATATATTTTAAATTTAAAAATAAGTTGTCTATTAGATACTTAGTAAAATTCTATTTGTAAATTTACTTTGTGGTGGAGAGTAGAAAGGGGGCGCCAAAATCCATGTTTGCCCCGGGCATCAAAAAGGCTAGTTTCGGCCCTGCATAGAATTATGATAAAAATAATTTGATAATTATTTATACAACATTTTTAAACAATCCGAGAGAAAATTAAATCACACAGAAGCTTATATTCTATCATCTGCCACTAGAAATAAGTAGGAGATTTTAAACAAGAACATCCATTATGCTTGACCTTTTTCTGGCTTTTTTTAGCCATTTAGTATCAACTTTTGACTCTGTAAGATTTGTGGTAAAAACTAAAATTATTAAAGTAAAATCTAATGTCCAGATAAACAAATTACGTGCAATCTATTAATTATGTGAAGAATTTTCAATCGTTATATTTTCAGTTGTAGTAAAATTGTTGCCATCTTGTTTATGTATAATTCCCCCCTTAATATATATATAACTTTTTTTCCCGTGTATAACAAAAACTAATCTAAAATTAAAGATCATCACTATATACCAGTTATATAAATGAAAAATTAAGAAAAAAAAGATTATCATAAAAACTCAGATTTCTAATTTGATGGATATTCTATTTATTTACAATAAATTTTAATGAACTGTTTATTTAACTACATATGGAATCAATGTGTTTTTTTTTAAGGAATTGACTATAAATAATAAAAAATAAATGCAGGAAAAATTTTGCAATTATACTTTTGCTAATCTTGTGTTTACATTTGTGACTCATAGACAAATTAAATGAATGCTAAGTATTAACATCAACACTTCCTATGAAATTTTCTAATAATAAATATTAATTACATACATTCCATATATTTACATGATGAATGTGTAAATTATGTCATATAAACACTGAGGTGGAACAAAGTAATAAAACAACTTTTTACTTTTAATTAAAACTTTATTTGCATTATTGTCTGTAGTTCTTCTCTTCCACCCCTTTCTTTTTTTTTTTGTGTGTGTGTGTTGTTGCATTACATGTTCTTTGCACCGGATGAAGAAAGGTTATGCAGGGTTCGTACACATTTCTTTAAATAAAAATCAAGTACTTTTAAGGACTTTCAAGGACCAAAACCAAAAAAATTTAAGGACCTTCAAATTCAATAAACTAATAAATTATAACATGCATTTTTTAATAAAGGGTTTCTTTCATTTTTGTAAAAGTTTTAAATATTCAAACGGCTGGGAAGGGGGGGGGGGGATTTCACCATGTGGCAGTAGAAATTTAGAAAATTTTAAAATAACATACAGCAGAAGAAAAAACTAGTCAGATGTGCAAATCCCAAAACTTTCTTCTATCTCATACATGTTAATACTACAAAATTCATTACCAGAGTGCCAAAATTAAATGGTCTATGCCCCTCATGAGGATTCTAAAGATATGAAATTCCGTGCATTAGTTCTTGAGATACGATTTGAAAACCGTGCAAATCCTGCAAAATATAGCATAGCAGAACCACCTGTAGGGTGATTTACACCAAAACCTAATCAGCAACAACTTATGTAAACATCTAACTGAATCTGAAGTTTGATGAAAATCCGTGCATTAGTTCTTGCGATATAACTATTGCAGAAATCGTGAAAAATGCAGCATAGCAGCGCCATCTGTTGCGAGATTAACACCAAACCATAATCAGCACCTATAATTATCAAGGTATACCTGAATCTGAAGTTTGATGAAAATTCGTGCTTTAGTTCTTGAGATATAGCTATGGCGTAAATCATGAAAAATGCAGCATAGCAGCATCACCTGTAGGGCGATTTACATCAAAAACTAATCAACACTAATTTATATCAAGGATTAACTGAATATAAATTTTTATTAAATTTTGTGCATTAGTTCTTGAGATACACCACCCACAAAATTTGTGTCACATACAGACAAACAGAGTCAGACTCATTTTGTAAAAACATGTTTTTCAGGATATCTGACCCCTAAAACGTGTAAATCGGTCGAAAATTTTCCTGAATCCAATACTTTCTTATTGTAAAGATAAACAAAGAGGAGAAACATAATTTTTCTTATTATTGGGGGGGGGGGGGGGGTAGTTTAACAGATTTATAATTAACTTACAGTTTAAAAGACTTTAAATTTTGTATGCTTTTGGAAAGTAAGGGGGAGGGCGGGGAAACGTCAATTTCGGTGGAGGGGGGGAGTAAAACTATAAGATCGATTAGTTATTGTTACAATAAATTAACTAATGGAGCAGAAAAAGTTTTAAAAAAAGCAATAATTTTTAAGATTTTAAACTTTATAAGTTGAGGGGGCAAAGGGACAAGCATATTTTTTAAATTTTTTTAGGGAGGGAGGGAGTTTATTAGATGACTTATTTATTTACCTTACAAGATAATACAAGATTTTTAATTTCCAAGAAAAAAAAAACTGAGAGGGGTTTTAAAGACTATAAATTCCATGTGTTCTTTAAGTGTGTGTGTGTTTGGGGGGGTGGGGGGGGGGAAAGGAAAATTCCAATTTCGGGTGGGAAGAGAAATCTTGATTGATTATTTATTGTGGCAATAAAATGACAAAGCAAAAAAAAAATAATTAAACAGTTTCGAAGAGTTTTTAAACTTTGAGTACTGTGGGGGAGCAAAGAAAAACGGAGGAAGATAAATTTTGAGGGTGAAATTCAGGTGAAATTTTAATGAAATGTGATGGAATGAATTGTTACAGAAATTTAGGACAGATTATTTATTCAATATAAAGTAAGAAATAGAGTACAGGTATGAAAGTGCACTAAAGCCATTTTGTAGCAGTTTTGTAGCAGCAAAAATCGAATTTTGGAGCAGTAAAATCTATTTTTGTAGCAGCAAAAATCTGATTTTGTAGCAGTAAAATCCATTTTTGTAGCAGCAAAAATTAATTTTGTAGTCATAAAAACTGTTTTTGGAGCAAATTGAAATTCTAATGCTAATAAAAAACAAATTTGCGTATTTTCGCGATCTTTTGATGAAATTTGCATATTTCTTGCGATCTTTTGTCGAAATTTGCGTATTTCTCGCCATCTTTTGTCGAAATTTGCGTATTTCTCGCGATCTTTTGGCGAAATTCGCGTATTTTTCGTGATCTTTTGACGAAATTCGCGTATTTTTCGCGATCTTTTGACAAAAGTCGCGTATTTTTTGCTATCCTTTGTTGAAATCAGTGTGCTGTTCACTATTTTTTGACGAAATTAGCGTTTTTTTTTATCTTTTGACAAAATTTGCGGTTTTTTGTGACCTTTTGATGAAATTTGTGGGTTTTTTCGAGATCTTTTAACGAAATTTGCTTTTTTTCACAACCTTTTGACCCCATTTTGTTCGTTTTTAGAAGTAATTGGTAATCCTTTGACAAAATTAACGGGGTCTTTTTTTCGCTATGACAAAATTCGCATGTTTTTCACGATCTTTTGACGAAATTTGCGTATTTTTGGCAATCTTTTGACGAAATTTGCGTATTTTTGGCAATCTTTTGACAAAATTAGTGTATTTTTCGCGAACTTTTAACGAAATTCGCGTTTTTCACAATCTTTTGACATCGTTTTGTTCGTTTTTTGATGAAGTCAGCTATCTTTTGACAAAATGCACATTTTTTTCGCGATATTTTGACGAAATTCGTGTGTTTTTTGCAACTTTTTGATTAAATTTGCGGGGTCTTTTCGCCATCTTTTAGTAAAAATAGCGTTTTTACGATCTTTTGATCGTGTTTTGACGAAATTAGCGATCCTTTAGCAAAATTCGCGATCTTTCGACAAAATTTGCGCGTTTTTCGCGCTCTTTTGACGAAATCGTGCGTTTTCGGCGATCTTACGACAAAATTTGCGTGTTTTTCGCGATCTTTTGACGAAATTTGCATGTTTTTCGCGATCTTTTGACGAAACTTATGGTTTTTTTGCGACCTTTTGATGAAATTTGCAGAGTTTTTCGCCATCTTTTAATAAAATTATCGTTTTTACGATCTTTTGACCGCGTTTTGTTCGTTTTTGACGAAATTAGCGATCCTTTGACAAAATTACGTTTTTTTTCGTGATCATTTGACAAACATCGCGTATTTTTCGAGATCTTTTGACCGCGGTTTTTTGCTTTTTTGACGCAATTAGCGGCCTAGAAAAAGGTTAAAAATGGATTTTTTTTTTTGTTTCTCGGATCGACGAAATCGTACAAAATTTCATCTTGGCACTAAGTACGTTTTGGCGCAGGTTTGGTGCAAAATGAAAAAAAATAGCGGTTTCGTAGAAGCTTGGAGCAGTAAAGCGATTTTGGCTTCGTCTGGCGCAATTGGCGCAGGTCTTACATCCCTGAGAGTAGAAAAAGGTTAAAAAAAAAGTTTTTTACTTTGATATTACGAAGGGGGACGTGAAATTTCAGAAGGGGAGGCAAGGCGGGATTAAGATTTTTTTAAAATCAGAAATTAAAAGAAATGCAGAAGAGTTTTACCTTTGATTAAGTATTAATATGAGAGTAGAATTAAGCACTTTTAAGGACTTTTTTCAGATTTTGCATGAAAATAAGTACTTTTAAGCACCAAAAATTTCCTTTGAAAAATTTAAGCACTTTTAAGGACTTTCAAGGACCGTACGAACCCAAGACTTAACTCAGTTCTATATTTTTATGGTGTTTTTAAGACATTACTTTGGATTGTGCATACATGCTTATATTATTATTAAATTTAAAACTGTTTAATAATTGGAATGAAAGGATTTTTATGTTCATTAAAAATATTATATATTTAATGCTTCAATTTTATACTTTTTTGATTTTTTTTCTGCATAATAACATAGACTTACTCTTTTGAGGGGGGAAAGGGGGAGAATAGAAACTTTTAATTAAAAACCTGTAACGAATTTATATGACAATCATGTCTAGAGAGATTGAGCACAATGTTGAACGGATGCTTGCCAAAGATGTTTTACAAGGGTCTTAGTGTGGCTGAAGAGCATTATTTTTCATTTAGTAAACTATCAATAAGATTGCCAGAGCTTGAAAATTCACGGTTTATTTTTAATTATGCTTGTGACATACTAAATGTGTCTGATAAAAATAATTAACTTAATCCAGTTAAAAGAAAACAATCCATATGTACAGGTATAATTTAAAAGAAAACAAATTTAACTAATACTCCAGTACTTAAATCCTTGAAAAAAGAAAAAGCAAAAAAAACTAATATTGTAACTGTAAAAAGAAAGGAAAATAATTAAAACTTATAGCATTTTGTGTATAAAAAATAAATAAATAAATAAATAAATAAAAATAAAATAAAAAAAGGAACAAAAATCTATTCCATTAGCATATTTTAGTGATATATAACAAATCCTAAAATAAAGTTTGCCTATTTTATTGATTATAATATTCTTTAATTTCTATAATCTATCGCTCCTAACTTTTAGATATAATTTACATAATAATAATTATTTTTTAATAGAAGCAGGCCTCTCTGTTTTTCAATTTTATTTAAAGAATTTTCTATAATTACCTGAAACAGAACAATTAAACTGAAATTTGTATTTCACAAAAGGGGAGTGACATAAACTACTACATAAAATTAATACATGTTTTATGTATTCTCCTCATTACAATTGAAGTAATAAATGATGAGAATTTTGCCAGTTTATTTACAGCTTTTTGAAATATTGCAGAAAACTGACATATAGATAATGCAGTTTTTGACAAATCTTTAGAATTTTTTAAATTTAAGTCAAAGGTTTAACTATTTCTTTCATTTCATTTAAATCAAGGAAAGCATGAAATGCAAAATTTATTGCATAAATGTATTTAACTTTTTAAATACATATTAATGATTTTTCTTTTATATTTAAATATTTGCAAACTTTAAATGTATTTTGAAGAAAATTAAAGGTAACTATAACTTATTCCATAATTAAGTAATCAATTAGCTATACAAATTATTAAAAGCTTTCCCTGCATTTAAAAATATATGTACAAGACCTAAAAATATAACTAAAAGTGCGTTTTTAATTAATACCATTTTAATTAATGCCATATAATTACCCTATTACATGGTATACACAGTTGAATTTAATAGTTCACAATAAAACACTTTCATGTATAGCAGCGCCATCTCCTGGTAAATGAAGGAAGCACAAATACAAAAGTATTTGTAAAGGTATTTAATGTTTTAAAACATTTCCCTCTCCTAGCCAAATGCGAGATCAGGAATAAATTTGAATTATGAAATCATACTCATTAGAACATTTTTTAAAAATCAGTATTGACAGCAATAATAATCTATTTGAAAGATTTCATGTAATTGGAATCCATTAAAAGTTAATATTTCCCCTAACACCACAAAAATAAAAGAACATATATAACAGAAAATAGCATTGTAAACTAGTTCTCAAATTCAGTATTTAACATCATATACATATTAATCTCATAAGTCTCATAAGTATTTAGCCTTCAGTGACAAAATTGTTAATGTTTTCTTTAAATCAAGGCATGATATTATAATTTATAATACAATTCTATAAAGGTGCAATTCAATAAAAACCTGAATTACAAAGATTAGTACAAAATGAGAAATTGTCTTAATTTTTTTCAAATTGCAGACTTATTGCATGGATGGGAATTTAATTACTATATAGAATGAAACAAAAATAGAATGTGCTATTATTTCTTAAAAATTTCTATACATTTCTTCTTGAAGTTTTTTTATTTTACACATAGCCACCTCTTCTGACCAGTTTGGTCTTTCTTAAATGTATGCTAAGTATTGGAACACATTACTTTTATTTATAATTTAACTTACTCGCTAAATCCTTTGCCAAACTGGAAGATTCTAACAGTAAAATCAAGAAAACTTTGCAATCTTGAAAGCATTTCGATATTTTTAGTTGTTACATATTTATCTTTATTGAGAAAAACCACTTAGTTCATTTAGACATTTATGTCTCATGTTCATTTGCTTATCAGTTGCAATACATTCACTAATGAGGAGATTTTAAAACCCATTAAGTGATCCTGCATAATTGGGTCCACTGCCAATTTTGCATACTATTTTATCTAATATGATTTGGTCAATGAATTTTTTTCATGAAAAGTCCTTAATGATATTCACACTTACATTAACCCAATATTAGTGCTAGTATCTTTTTAGAATACTTCTCCATTATCCTGTTGACCCCTTTTCATGAAAAAAACTATCGCCAAGCTTTAACGCCCAGTAAAAGAATGATGAAGTCATTTGAAACAGATCCATTGTATAAATGCATCATCACATTTTTTTAATGTGCATTCTCTTTTAATATGATGATGTCACCATTTAATGATTTAATTGTTATTTTAGTTAACAAAAATCTTTGTTTGAGAACTTGCTTTGTGAATGATTATCACCACAAATAATCATTTTTTAAATTCATTGAAAAACAAATCTTTTGTGTTTACTTTGGTGGAAAGAAATACTGGTCTGTCAGTCAAATTTCATGTGTAGTATCTCAGCATACATACATATTAGAATGTAACTCATCTCTAAACATTTTTCTAAAAATGTAACCTTTATGCTCTTTTATTGAAAAAAAAAAAAAAAAAAAAAATCGATAAAAATGGCCACTTGGCATATGTAAAGTGAAGTGGTAGGAATATATTTGTTGATGAAAGTCACATGACTTGGATGTTCAATATATTAGATGTTAACAGGGTCCAAGTTAGAATATCTAGGACCCCACAGCAAGAATTATTTGGAGCATCCTTCTACCTATCCATAGCAATTGTTCGGGAATTAGGCGGAATAACTAATACTGAACTTCATACCTATTTTATGTAGTAGTATATGTAAATTTTGTATGAGGAACTATTTGCATATGTATACAAAAAAGATGGTCACACTTAAAAAAAATTCGAATGAAAAAAACAGTAGGAAAGTAGTAGAAAAAATGTAAATTGAGTTGACGGGAATATTTGTTTGCAAATGTTTCCTTTGCTTATCTACATAAATGTTGAAAAGAGAAAAAAAACCCAATCAGACATCATTAAATAGTGTTAACGTGCCTCGTTACAAAGAAAATGTCAATAATGAATTTCTTTTAGAAACAATGGATTACTAAGTTGTTATTATAAAATTTTAATCTTTAGTTTTGAAATTGTATATACAGTAGCGGTCAAAAGTTTCCGGCCAGCATAAAATTTTTGTTTAATTTGTAAGTATGTACTAATGCAATATTTTATATTATGTATAATTTTGAAATTAAAATACAGTTGAAAAATAAATGGAATAAAAATAAATATTTCAAATTTCACAAAAATTGGGAAACATATGTAGAAGCTTACAAACAATCGCAAAAAAAAATCAATAAAGTAATAAAACTCAAATTGTTTAAATTTTAAGTTAAAATATCTAATTTATAGATCTGATTTATATTTATCTCAGTTTGTACATAAACAATAATATATCTTTTACACAATAGACCCAAAATTTAATTTTAAAACATTCTATAAGTACTGATCAAAAATCTACAGAGAATCTATGGATATTCTAAGATAATCTGTGTATTTCTTTACTTAAACAAAAATGCAAATTAGCCTGAGTCTCACATTTTAATTAGAACTTATGCAAGTACGGCGTTTATTTCGGTCCTGTTAAAATACATTTGTGAATTTTTTAACATCAAAATTGCAAAACATAAATGACCTTAAACGCGACAGTTGTTACTTTAGAAGCAATTATTCGGCTGTTTAAGTAATATTGGCTATTTTTAAGGCAAATAAATTTTTCGCGACCACGCGTATTTATGTAAACAAGCAATTCAACATGTATTCAATATATAGAGGCTATATACATAAATATAAACAAATCAGATAAAAATATTGAAGATAATTACATATATATGAGATTATATACCTTTGCATAATGTTATTCCGTTTTATTTAATAGTAGAACTTCTATATTTTACACAGCACCTTCTATCAGCACGTCTGCCGCCATTGTAAAATAAAATGTCGGGCCTCTCCCTCTCCTCACTCTCGCCGCTTGTTTTTAGTTAAGACGAACGACTTTTTGAACGCTTGTGGTTTCAACAAGAAAAATAAACACCTCCGCTATCCCGGTCAGACGAGCGATCTATGAACCGTTCCCGCCACACAGAGCAGACGACATTATTCGCCGCAACAGAATGATTTCCATTCGATGTTTTCAATAAGCAAAATGGATCTTCTGCAGGAAATAAATGATTTTGTAATTTTATATTAGTTATTCAAGAAATTAGAAAAAAGAAATATACACAGACGGTACTAGGTTCATCCTATTTTAAGTAATCGGTAGAAAATTAACTTTGCTGTACACAAAATTTTACAAAAAAAAAAATGAAAGAAAACGGAACGGCCACTTTACCAAACTTAACTATATTTGCTTCAAAAATAGAAAAGAAGATAGATTTCCTTTTAACGAGGTTTATCAGATTTGAACCGGTATATCAGATTTGAATCAAATCGAATAATTCTGCATGAAAAACCCATTTATCTACATTAAAGGGGAACTATCCCCCGTTACCCCCTTTATACTTAACCAATAAACCTCCCAACCTAATCAAGGTAGTTCCTTCACATAATAAACTGGTGTACTAAATTTGGAGCAAATCGAATAATTCTGCATGAGAAACCCATTTATCTAAATTAAAGGGGAGTCTAGACCCCCCCCCTCTTTTCCAACTTTATAATTAACCAATGAACCCCCAAAACTAATCAGAGGAGAGCTTTATCGGAATGAACCTAGACAAATTTTTTCAAGCAAATCGGATAAATCTGCATAAAAAAAACATTTATCTAAATTAAAGTTGGAATTAGCCCCCCTTTGTCTCCCTTTATACTTAACCAATGAATCCCCAAAACTAATCAGGGAAGCGCCTTATCAGAATGAAACTAGAAAAAAAAATTGAAGCAAATCGGATATTTCCATCAAGAGTTATCGCGTTACGTACATGCGTACGTATGTACTTAACAGAACCGGCGGGCACATTAGTTCTCAAGCTTTGATAGCCTGTGAGCTAAAAAAATAAAAAATAAATTACAGTATTTTTAAAACTACATGCTCGCAGTAAATAGAACCGTAACCGGATATGACCACAGAGGCTCTGTTTTGCTGTCTCCTTTCCCATACCGGATTTTCAAAACCAGATATAACTTGTAATGATTTTAATTTCAAAGAATTATTATTAAGAATTCATTATTATTAAGAAATGCAACATTTGCTGTCTATTTAGGTCCCCGTCACAAAAATCCATTTAATAAAACAGGCTTCTCAAAAATTGTAATTATAAAACAGGCCCTTTCACAAAATTATATTCCACAAAAGCATGCTATTAATTAATTATTTTAACATTGTTAGGTTTAAAAATCTGTAATTTGTAAAGAAAACAAGTTCCCCCGAAACGAAAACTTTAGCATTTACTTTTCGCAAAATGCCTCCTTCGCCCCCTACCCCGCAAAGAAAAACCCCTGCAATTATCCATGAATTTAATTTAGTATACATACTAGAACAAAATAATATTATTAGTAGTAGTATTTGATAAAGATTATATTCAGTTTTTCCTTATAATAATACTTTACTATTTAAATACTTTTCTTATAAAACGTTAACTTGCAACATTAGCATAATTTTAAATGATTTTTTAGGTGCGTTCGTAATTATATAAATACGTAGCACCTATAGTCGTCGTTCAGTCTGTCTGTCCGCATATAACAGAGCAAAAACAATAGCCTGAAATTTTGAATATATAACTGTTGCAAAAGTTTGTCGAGTCTTTTCAAATTTTATGAAAATCGGATGTATAGTTTAATGACAGGGATAGTCAAAAGTTTTTCGTCTGATTACGGCCAATGGGAAAAAATTATTGCAAGTGCATTTTAATGATGTTACAGCCTTCCGAATGGTCTGAAATTTTAAATATATAATTTTTGCAAAATCTTGTCGAGTCGTTTCAAATTTTATGTAAATCGGATGTATACATTAATGACAGAGACAGTCAAAATCTTCCGTTACATTATGGCCAATGGGAAAAAAATTATTGCAAGTGTATTTTAATGATGTTACAGCCTTTCGAACAGAATGAAATTTATATGCACTTATAAAATGCACTCAAATATACAATCAGTACAATTCGGTGCAAAAAATATTTATAAAACTATTTATATTACGAATGCACCTCATTTACCACGTTTGACGAGCAATTTCCAACTTGTTTGTTTATATGAAACAAAATTAATTCATATAATTTATCGATAACTTCCTAATCTTCATTAGATTTTTCTGATTTTTTTTTTTTTCTTTTTTTGTAAATTAAGGATGCCTTTAACCAAGTTATTATACTTTAATTTTTATCTTTATATAATGTAAGCATGAGGTGTCCAACTATATTGAACACTTTTGTATTTCAAAAATTAGTTAATCTACGTGTATTAAATCCATTTTAAATTCTAGCGAAAAAATTCGATATGCAACCAGAACCAACAACTTACGAATCACTGATAAAGAAACTTAAAGCCAGCGTCAAAACTTCTGTTCGTCTGGACAACATAGAAGAAACAAAAGACTTGAGCACGCCACCAGCTCCCAGCGCGTTGGGGGAAACGCCGAGCCTCGATATGAAGCTTTTTGGAATATTTACTGCAACCATTTGTGGGCGCTCGTCTGAACAGACCAGAAGATTCGTCTGCTCTCAAGAGAGAGCGTCGAAAATGCTGATTTTCAAAATCGCTCGTCTGACATCTGCCTAAATACGGATGCTCGGTTGAGAAATCGGCTGTAGGAACCGGCTGTAGACCAAGGTTGGGTTACTGAACCCGACGTTAGATTTCAACCTCGAACCGGTTCAGTCGGGTTGACGGTGAATGCCATTTGAGTTTTCAACCTGGGTTTTCTGCATAACTCCGGGTCGAAGTTATTCGTGAATACGAGCATAAGTGTTTAGGGCGTAATATACCGTTCACTAAGCTCCAGGTTTCACAGCAATACAAGCAATATTTAAGATAATATAATTCTATAGATTTAATGAATTTTAAATACATTGAAGAATGATTAATACTCTCAAGGATTAAATTCATATATGTAATTGAGTTTTTTTTTTTATAATGTTAAAAGAAACATATTTCATTAGCATTTAAAACAAAATGCAATGAAAATAACAGTACAATTTTACCCTTTTGCAAGATGCTCGGAGGGTTAAAAAACTATATTGACATGTTTCAATTCCTTCCATGAGTCGTCTGAGAGCGTTGTAACGATACTTTATCTTTTCGCATCACAAATTTATGGATTGAATGGTTGGACAACTTGCGGAGTCATGACATAGAGGTAACATGTGTGATAGCGAAAAAGTAGGGCGCGTTATATGTTTACTTGTTTGTATTTGATGATTTTTTTCCCCCTTTTTCATATGCATTGTACTTGTAATTTCTGCTTTATGGTGATGACTCAGTGAAGGAGTTGAAACATGTTAATATAGGTTTTTAATTTACTTTTAATGTGATTTTAGTAACGTCTTTTAAGCAAATAAATATTTTAATATTCTCATGTTAATTAAAAATTCAGTTATTATGAAAATTTTTGCACATAAGTACTAAACAGGCTGGAACCTTCATTTAAAGTGGAATCCAAACCATTAAAATCAACCATGTCTTATAGGTGAAAACTAGGAAACTGAGTTAGTAGCCAGTGGACACAGTATCATTAGTGGCCACTTTTTAAAGTTAGTGCTATATAGTGATTTGAAATACGATAGTGATAAAAAAACCACTGCTGGATAGTGGTTAAAAAAATAAAGCCTGTAGCCTGAAGTGGCCGGGCTGTTATAAACTGAAAAATGTGTTGATCCATGTAAAATAAATATACTAATGCGTAAAAAATGATATATAATACAATTACAACTTGCTAAGAAGAGAACTTGTCTACAATGTTTCAAACTCTCTTGTCATCTAGATAAACTATAGTTGTTGTATATACATATTTTTCTGTAAATAAGAGTTTTATACCAGCCAACTATTCATGATAAGAATAGGGAAGCAGTCAAAATTCAAGAAAATGACTTTAAAACCACAAAATCTTTTATCATATTAATTTTTTAGTATATATTTTTGAATTATTTGTATATGTTTATAAACACAATTATCAATTAAAGTATTACAGTATACTCCCTCCAGTCCGCGACCCTAAAATCCGCGAACGCCTAAAATCCGCGTATTTTTTCAGATGTAAACAATGAAATTTACAGTTAAGGTGCAGGCACAAAATTCAAGATGGCGCCGAAATCAGCGACTACCGCCATGTTTTTTTTTTTACTCAATTTTTTTTTAATTATTCTCTTTTGGCTGTTACAGCTGATTTATTACTAAATAAATTTACATTACTTTTGATTTTGATATAAATTAGCATATCTGCATCAAAACTTCGAGGGTTCGAAATGGAAAAATCCACGAACAGGAACGCTATTTTAAAATTATTTTTCGCGGAATTTTTTTTTTAAATTATAGACAAATTGATTTCTAAACATACAAAGCAGTATAAGAAAAGCATTCAAGACTCTAAATAACAATGAAAAAAGTTACAGTGAGTGCAACAAGCTATATATACTGATAATAGCATTAACACTGTTCTCCTTGCTATCACTAGATGGGAGCATAGGACTTTTGGAATCGCATTTAATCGATTTCATTCGTAATAATTTAATATTTTTCTAAATTTTTATTAATTACTTACTTTTAAACTAATAAATTATTTTATTATTAAACTTATTTGAATGTTTCACTTTATTGTAAGCATTCATTATAATTTCCCTTGCTTAACTACCGATCAAATTAATGTTTCAAAAATGTAAACAAATTAATGACCAGAAATCCGCAAAATTCTAAAATCCGCACTACCTCTGGTCCCAAGCTGTGCGGATTTGAGGGAGTCTACTGTATTACTTTCTTTATATAAAAAATAACTAAATCAAAATTCCAACAGCTAAGTGTATACAATTAAAAAACAATGAAATAAAACACAATCAAATGTTATTTGGATTTTACTTAATAAGTAAATGTATTATTAGCATACTACATACAGTTGAAATCTAAGCTCTTGAGTGTATTTCACAGGATTAAACAGTATCTCTTGAAGAAAAATAATTTAACTGCTGAGCATGTGGAAAGAGTCAAAATAAATTGAAGATACTGCAATTAGAGATCTACCATTGGATCTGCATGGGCTGGCCTGTAGCCTGAAGTGGCCAGGCTGTTATAAACTGTAAAAGGCATTGATCCATGCAAAATTAATATACAGTAGACTCCCTCAAATCCGCACAGCTTGGGACCAGAGGTTGTGTGGATTTTAGAATTTTGCGGATTTCTGGTCATTGATTTGTTTATATTTTTGAAACATTAATTTGATTGGTAGTTAAGCAAAGGAAATTATAATGAATGCTTACAATAAAGTGAAACATTAAAATAAGTAAAATATTAAAATAATTTATCAGTTTAAAAGTAAGTAATCATTAAAATAATTATGTAAAATAGAAATTTAGAAAAATATTAAGCATGAAATCGATTCAATTCGATTCCAAAAGTCCTATGCTGCCATCTAGTGGTAGCAAGGAGAACAGTGTTAATGCTAATATCAGTATATATAGCTTATTGCACTCACTGTAACTTTTTTCATTGTTATTTAGAGTGTTGAATGCTTTTCTTATACTGCTTTGTATGCTTACAAATAAATTTGTCTATAATTTTAAAAAAATTTCCGCGAAAAATAATTTTAAAATAGCGTTTTTCGGTTCGTGGATTTTTCCATTTCGAACCCTAATTTTTTATATAGATATGCTAATTTATATCAAAATCAAAAGTAATGTAAATTTATTTAGTAATAAATCAGCTGTAATAGCCAAAAGAGAATGATTAACAAAAAATTAATTAAAAAAAACATTGCGGTAGTCGCTGATTTCGGCGCCATCTTGAATTTTGTTCCTGCAACTTAACTGAAAATTTCATTGTTTACATCTGAAAAAAATACGCGGATTTTAGGCGTTCGCGGATTTAAGGGAGTCTACTGTACTAACACATAAGAAAAGGATATATAATACATTTACAGCTTGCTGAGAGGGAACTTGTCTATAACACATTTTATTTTTCTATGCAATTCCACTTTAGAAGATTTTACTGGATAAGCATTTTTCAGATTTTTAACACTTCCATACATGGGATGTGGATCAATGATATTAATAATAATAATTGAAATGATCATACAAGAAATAGAGACTGATTAAAAAAATAAATATTGCAGCCTGTGTCATTTCTACAAAAATGAAGATTATAAACATGAAAAAACAAAGTTAAGATAAATATTTTTAGTCAGAACTCCTCATACAAGACAAATTTTTAACCAAATCGACTTATTTAAATTTTTAACCAAATATTTTGTAGAAATTCACTTGGGGCGGGCTGGGCTTGGGCCAAGATTTTAACTTTTTTACTGGGCTGGGCCAATATTTTTTTGCACAGGCCAAACTTTAAATTTTTGTATTGGGATGGGCCAGGTTCGGGCCTGGAAGCTTCAGCCTGTACAGACCTCTAACTGCAATGTCCTTAAAATCTGCTTCATTCCGTTGAAAAAAAAAATGAATAAATTATTTGAAGTGCATGTGGAATCAAAGCTGATGAATATATTTTGCAGAATAAAACGGTATTTCTTGACAAAAATAGTCCAACTGAAGAGCTAGCACATAGCAAAAAGTCGAAATATTGTAAATACATCTAAATCATTGAAATCTACTTGCATCCAGTAGGAAAATGAATTAACCAGTTTGCTACTTACTTAGATGTAATGAAAGTAGAGATGCATATTTACATGAAAAAAGCTGTATTTGAGTTGGCGATCGTTAACAGAATTTTTAATCGCCACTTGGAGAGTGGCGACTAAAGTGGCGATCGATGACCGTTTTTAATCGCCACTTTTACAACTTTAATCGCCACGTGGCGAACAGGCGACCGCTAATTTTCACCCATACCATGTTTATATCAGAATTTAAACTCAGCCCCTTTGTCAACATCCAGGATGGTAATCAGTAAACAAATAGATGGGAAATATCTCAAAGGACAGTATATAAAAGTTGTATAGTGTACGATTATTCATAATTATATGCAAGTATTTTTTTCCAAAATTGGATGTAGACTGAATTCTTAAACAAAATTAGTCTTCTGAAAGTAACAAATACTTATAAAAAAGTAGTTTGTAATCACAACTTTTTAAGGCAAGTTGTAATAGCTGCTAAATATTTTAATAAAATGTAACAGTATGCTGTTTGCACAAACAGAAAAAAAAAATAGTAGGTTTTCCAATCACCGAGTAAATACTAGTGTAATAACCACTAACATAGTAAAAAATGAATTTTTCTTTCAATAAATCTGCTTCGAAATAATGATAATTAAAAAAATAATCAAAATCACAACTATTCTGAACACATAAAGTTAAAAATGCTATAAAAAGTGATAGAAAATCTTTATTAAGATTGACGATCGTTTCGTCGCACCAACGGCGACATTTTCAAAATCATTTATGATAGAAAATACTTAATTAAGAGCTTAAAGAATAACAAGAAAAGAAATTTCAATCCACAAAATTCCATGTTATCCACTGTACAATATTTTCCTGGTTTCTTCGAACGTCTAAAATATAAACTCAATAAATACAATATCTCCCTAGTCGCAAAACCTTCTATGAAATTAAGAAATATAGTATGCAAGAAAATAGATCCAATTGAGTCAAGCCAACTATCAGGAGTATACGAAATACCTTTCACCAAAGAAGATGGAACCAAGCAGTTTTATATAGGTATGACAACTAGAAAACTTAAAACTAGAATCAAAGAACATATAGCAGACATCAAATACAACAGAAGAACCACAGCTTTGGCCAGATTATCCAGCGAAGAGCCTTTACAGATCGATTTCAAAAATAGCAAGTTAATTTATACATCAAGATTTTATTTACCATCAATAATCCGAGAATCAATAGAGATATTTTTACGCAACAAGAATATTTGCAATGATTCAGTGTCCATAGAATTACCTAAAATTTGGAAAGAGATGCTATGTAATTTTAGTAACAATAGTAAAAATTAATCCACGCTCGCAAATAGCCAAGATAATATTATTTTTATTTTATATTTTACAATGCTTTTCATTATGCATGTTGTCTCGTGACATTGTTTACCATGTTATTGTTTTGTTAAATTATATGAAAATTAATCCACGCTCACAAATAGCTAATTTAATTTTAATTTAATTTTATGGTTGCAATATTTTTCATTATGCATCATGTCTCGTGACATTGTTTACTAGGTTTATTGTTTTAAAATATTTTGCGAAAGTATTTTCTATCATAAATGATTTTGAAAATGTCGCCGTTGGTGCGACGAAACGATCGTCAATCTTAATAAAGATTTTCTATCACTTTTTATAGCATTTTTAACTTTATCTATTTATAAGTGATTATTATACATGTGTTTATATTCTGAACACATTATATCTGTCTGCATATCGAACAAATACAAAAAGAAATAATATAAATTTTAGATTGCTTACTCGAAAACTATAACTTACCACACCCAACTCTATTATTATGCTATCTTCTACAAAATGGCGAAATGATGCTATTACATTTTTGACATTTGAATTCCACCGAAGTGGAGAATGCTTTGGGGCCTATAGCTACAATGGCTGTCGCCTCGAATGATCCTTATTATAACATAGAAACAACAACAGGTCACAACAATTTTTATTTTCCATTACATATTTTAATTAACTATAATGGGACATTCACAATTACATCCATGTCTTACCCAGTGACTCGAACCCGGGCCCTCGGTGTGACAGAAGCCTCCGCTTACTGACCACGCCACTGGGCGATCTGATGCTATTATGTGGGAGTAAGGAAATGTTTGGATCAAATCTGTGTTCGATTTATGGTTTTTCATGCTGCCATCTGTTGTCTGAATTGTGTGTTTTTATTAAAAGCTCTTTGCCTGCATTGCAAATGAAATGTACAGAACCATGTTATACTAGGATTTACATAAAACGTTGCACAAAAAATTCAATAATTATTTTAATTAATTTTTAAATAGCACGAAAGAAAACGAATCACATAGAAGCTCATATTATACTATCTGCCACAAGAAATAAGTAGTAGATTAAAAAAAAAAAAAAAACATCATTTTCTTCAAAACATTTTTGTCTCCATTTTGATATCCTGTAAATTTTGTGGTAAAATTTAAATTTAAACAATTTATGTACAACGCATAATATATGCAAATAATAATAATAATAATCGCTATGCTTTCTCTTATAAGCTAATATATTAAATAGTTGAACCCTGACTTTATTTTTTATGTGTGGGTATACAGTAGAAGATCTTTATAACGCAAACCTAAAAACACAAGGTTGTGCTTTATATAGAATTTTGCGTTATATGGATCACATCATTAAATTCACCGTGTAAACATAGCCAAAAGTGTCTTAAACATATCAAAATACATTAGAATATCTTTATACTGCATTCCTTGTTACTAAGAGTTATCCAAATTATAAATTTTTGCATAATATAGGTCAGGCATTGTTAAATTTACTTTATAAACATGATCCAAATATAACTGACACAACCATCCCTTATATTAGACATTTTCAAAAATGTTTATTGTAATAATGGCATTTTTTTCAGTAAAAAGGTCTTAAATTAGAAGATAAAGTTGAACTAATGTATCAAATTTAGTCCTGTATAGAGTAGCAATATTTTACAATGTGAAAATGCAGGTGCTTTTTAACTGCAAAAATCATTGTTTACATCTGAGAAGTTGTGCGTTATATGGAGAATTGCATTATATAGAATTGCGTTATAAAGATCTTCTACTGTATATCCATATTATATTGAAATGAATTTTGACATTGAAAAATAGAAAAACTCCATAGAAATGTACTTCCACAACCTCTTTGCTGCCAAAGGGAAAAAAGAGCAAGAAAGAAAGAAAAAATTGAAAACCGTTTTATTCCTATTGCATCTACTTGATATTGGAGCTTTATAAATTGCCTTTATCTAATTTCTTCCATTCTTACAATTGTTTTTTAAACGTCAGTTTTTAAGATGTATTTTTCATTCTCTTACAGATTGATTAAAACAGCCTATTTCTCTAGTGCAAGTTTTATTCTTTTCTGATATGAAAGATATTCGTGGCAATAATACAAAGATGTCCATGATTTTCTCAATTAGATTCAGCTTCAGTGAACTTCTATTTTGTCGTATAGTTCTGCAATAGATGTGGTTCTCTAAGGTATTGTCTATTATAATACAGGAAGAATTTTTTTATTAAACTGTTGCTAAACCTGCATTTACATTTGTGACTTATAGAGAAATGGATACAAAGCACTGTCCAAAGAATTTCTATAATAAATAAATATTTTCTTCATGTATATGTATGTATACATACATATGCATGCATACACGATATTATTTGTTCAATATTGATTAACTAATGTGTCAGTTATGCCATTTTAACACTGACATGGAACAATGGAAAGAAACAGTAGCTTTAATTAAAATTTTGTTTGTGTATTACTGCTTGTAAATTTATTTAGAAGACAAATTGTTTATATATTACATGTACTATAAAATACAGATGTATCCATTATTAAAATTGTGCTAAAGAGTAAAATTAGATGTAACAAGATGGACTTTTGCTTTGATTGCATATATCTCCATATCATATATATGTGCCACAGGGTTTTCATATTGAATAATCTTAGTTTTTATTTAATCCAATAAAACAAAAAAAATCTACTTTCAGATAAATTTATTTAAAAATTGAAAAGTAATTTACAGATTTTTATTTCAAAATCACTTTTATGGGGTGGGGAATGATACGGAGAACTATTTGACGTTATTGTCTGTTGTTAGTGAAATAAATATAACATGTATACCTAAAACCTCTTAATGTCAGCCCGGGTTATTAAATAACCAGGGGCCAGTTTTACATTACAATACATGCATATAATAAACATAATCTGCACTTTGAGTCAGTATTTCTGTTAAGGACACTTCTCTCCTTCTGACATATTCGATAAAGAATTAACTTTTTGCAGATTACCAAAAAAAAAAAAAAAAAAAAAAAAATGAGAGTTTATTTAAAAAAACTGAAAGTGAGAAAAATTTCCAGACACAGATTGTTAAAAAAGAAATGAACAGCTCAAAGTTTAAATATGATTAAGGTAACTCAGTTCAATTCCTTTTGCAAAAAATGAATGTAGACACACACAGTATATTTTCACAAAGTTCTGTAAAAATCCAGTAATTAAAAATATGCTTTTACACCATCACTTTCAGTGTCCCTTTTACACCATCTATTTACATTTGAATGATTCAGAGTTGCAATCTTTAATTTAATTTAAATTTTTTTTTAATGTTCCATAAGGGTTTTGCCCAGTGAAATCTCAAACTCTACTCGCTTGTATTAAATATCTGGGCATGTTTGGACATTCGAATTTTTGAAATATTTCCTTGGGTAATTAATATTTTAAATTCATTTTTCTGTGTACTCCTCTTAAAGTATGTCTCCTTTCTCTAGTTTTCGAAATACTTACAATTTGTAATTTTATGTATTACAGTCTCAGCAAAACTGACGAGCTGTGATTAAGATTTTAACACTTGAAATAAAATTAAGTAGGTAGTATTTTAGAAAGATTTTTACAGTAAAGAAAAAGGGTAAAATGTTAATTTATTGAGAAGATATTTTAAAAATTCCACACTCAATCATAGGTTTAAATATCCATGAGAGAAATTTCAGACCGCACTGACCAATACCCATAATAAAATTATTAAAATCTGTATAAAATCATTCATTATCATTATCATTTAATAAAATTAAGAATTGGGTTTTCAGTAATACAGTAGACTCCCTCAAATCCACACAGCTTGGAACGAGAGGTTGTGTGGATTTTAGAATTTTGTGGATTTCTGGTCATTGCTTTGTTTACATTTTTTAAACAGAAATTTGAATGCAATCAAAATTATAATGAATGCTTGCAATATAGTAAAATGTTAAAATTAATTAAGTAAAGTAATAAACTAAAAGGATAAAAAATAAGATAATTTAAAAACTGATTAAAATATTTTAAAAAAAGGTCAAGTAAATAATTTATAATGTATATTTGAATATTCATAAAAAAGATGAGATACATTTTCCTTGAATTATTCAATGAAACTTTACTTATGAAAAGTACTCTCTATTAATTCCTATCAAAATCATCGCAATAATAACCAAATAAAGCTTGATTAATACATATATTTGGTAAAAAGACTGTGATTACCAGTGATGTCAGCAATATCTTGATTTTGTTTTTAATACATTTATACTCCTTTCATAGAAAACCACAAGTTCAGTCATATTATTAAGAATTACATATTAAAATACACACGGGATGAAATAAAACTAAAAAACTCTGTAATTTTGTGCCTACATCTGAAATGAAAGTTTCATTGTTTACATCTGTAAAGATGTGCGGATTTTAGGTGTTTTCGAATTTGAGGGAGTGTACTGTATAAAAGAACAAACATGTTAAGTAAATAGTCTTTTTCAATTATACCATAACATTTTATTTCCCTTAAACTTACTTTCTGGAAATAATTGGTTATAGAGCGTACTTCTAAGAAGTACATTACAAAAGTTATTTAAAAATGTTCAAAATAGTAGGAGTGCGGTTTAAAATTTTTTTTACATTTTTTAAAAATTATAATTTTTAACTTTTACTACAAAAATTGCCCTTTTTCTTGGTCAAAGCAAATTTTTTTTTTCATTAAAACACTCTCACTAAGATAGTGTAAAACAGTATTCAAGAAAAAAAAAAGTTCAAATATTACTGAGACCATTAAAATAAAATCGACTAAGTAAAAAATTGGTTTTAATTATTATTATTTTTTTAAATTTTGTGTTAAATTACACAAATATTATTTTGAATGCATCTTGGTTCCAATCAAGAACACTTCACCCAAACTTTGCTAATCATGATTTAATTATGCTCACTTGAGTGGTATCACTCTGTGTCTGTGTCTTGATTTCAACAACAGTGAAACAGTTTTATTTGGATCAAGAATTATTATTAAATTTATTAGCGAGCTGTTAACATGAAATTTTTTTGGTGTGATAGGCCAGTTCTTAAAATATTTCACATTAAGAATTTTTAAATTCACAGTTGGAAAGTAAAGCAGAATTAATTATACATAATTTATTTTACTTGACTAATACTGTTGTATGTTTTGAGCATTTTAATTTCATAACGGAATATGATCGAAGTAAAGAAAAATTATCCAAAGAATATTTCGCGTCTAAGGTACATTTTTCGTAAAATTTTTCTGTTTTTTTTCTCTGTACTAATGATATTAACTAAACTCCAGCGTGATCTCTCTTTCTTCAAATACCTTTAAAATCCGTAATAATTATCTAATTATATTCAGCTTTGAAATGACTAGTTTTTAATAAAATTCTTCAAGAGGCTGCTCAAGCTTTTGTGAGATGTGGGGAAAAAAGGCCTCATCTCTAACTAACGCTAACCCAATATTTCAAAAAACGTTCAACCCACAAAATACGGGTTGCAGAAATTATCTTACAAAAATAGAATGATGATGCATGAAAGATTATTAATCGAACATGTATCAAAAAGTGTTAATCGCGTCTATCGGAAATTTAATCGTAAAGTGGCACTGTGGCGTTGTGTTTGTAGTTGTTTTCACAAATTGTAATATAATTTTATATTTTTGTCATAAATATTTTAGCTTTTAGTGCACGAATTTATGTGACGTAAGTATTGCCTCATTTTCTCTTATTACAGTCTAACTACGTTAACGCGAAAACTCAAGGCGAATTTCTTTTTGTCTGTGTTAAAAGTAGTTCGCATTGCCTGTACTTTACAAAAATTACATATTCCATTTAACAAGAATAAATGTACATACGTACCTTCAAAATCTAATGTGTTGCTGGTGTGGATTTTGTTTCCTAAGATCGATCTGTCAAGATCTGTAGACTCCATAAAATCCGCATATCGCTGATGTAAACAATGAAATTTTCAGTTCACATGTTGGGAAAAAAATACAGACTTTTTTATTTTATATCATTCTATAAGTATTTTAATATATAATTCTTCGTAATATGACTAAACTCATGTTTTTCTTCATGAAGAAAGTATAAATAAAATTTTTGAAAAAATTCAAGATATTGCTAATATCACTCATAATCACAAACGTTTTATCTAATAATATTTATTGGTGCGACCGGAGAACATTCTCCTTCTTGGCGCGATTTTAAAAATCGCCAAATTGGTGTGTTTCTGCGTACTATCTCCCGGAGCTACAACATCCGGGAGACAGTACGCAAAATTATTATTTGCTTTCTCTTCTTGTATATATTTTGAAACAAGTACCTATCTGGACGAATGCTTGAAAGGTGAGAATAGATATTTGATAGGTTATTTTTACCTGTATTTTTGAGTGAAAATAAACATAAAATTTCATATTGTTTCAAAATACATTTTCTAAAGGAATACATTTTATCAAAAAACAAAATTTTCTCTTTCCCAAATTATTAAAAACGAACGTTTGTTAACAGTAAGGGGAGCAAAACAATGTTGTTGTTTTTTAATCGGAGGGGCCTTTTTTTTTAATCAGGCGACTCTGTCCCTCTGAACCCCCCATTTTTTAAATTCATAATTTTATCTTGTACTCTAGGATGTCATTCAAAAGCATCACTCAATCTATCATTTTTAGTCATTCATATCGTGAAACAATTTACCTCTTTCATACATAATTCAGTCAAAGCTCAAAAATAAGAGAAAAATAACCTATCGAATATTTATTCTCACCTTTCAAGCATTCGTCCAGATAGGTAGGGGAGAGGCGGCACATGTGAACATTACATATTTCACTCAGTTAATTTGAAATAAAAAAATTACCAATAGATGTTGTTGTTTTTTAATCAGAGGGGCCTTTTTTTTAATCAGGGGGCTCTGTCCTTCTCACCCAGCCTAATTATGGTAGTACTGCTACCATCTTTTGGCTGAATTTTCAGAACAGTAAGCCATTTAGATTTCTCGTAGTTGTAATTTGTTTGTTTTAGAAGGTGTTAAGTAAAAAAGTCAAGTCTGTGAATGCATTTATTTATTTATTTTTTTTAATTTAATTACACTTGTCAAACATTGATCTATAAATTCAATGTTTTTAGGATTGCTTTACAGTTTTAATTTACTGGAAGTTAGATAACAATTAAAAGTGGTGGCTTTCTGTAAAAACCAACATTTGTTATACATTAATGATGTCCATATTTAATTTTTCTTAACCCATATTAAAGTATTTGAAAGATATTTTATTTTATGAAAGTAAAATTTATTTGTTCAAAAAAAGGGATAAGTAGTACCGTGATAATCACCATTTTTTTATCACAATTTTAACAATTTTTTAAACCATGATGCACAATTTTGTTATATACATTGCACAACATTTATAAAAAAATAAAAACACAATACGATAATTATTCAATAACTTATTTAAAAGTAACACACTTTAGCTAAGCTTGACTTAAAAGGAGTAGGTATATTAGTTTATAATTTTACGAATAATTTCTTGTATCTATGTTGAAATATTTATTGATTTATTCACACAACTAGAAAGAAGGTAGGGGAGATGGGGGCACATGTGAACAGGGGGCAGATGTGAACATCGCAGTTTTTCAATAGTTATTATAATTTTTTTTATTCGAAAAAAATTACCAAAGATGGTAGCACCTGTACACATATTGTAAAAATTTTTTGAAGCTTTTTGACATTTTGTCTGTCTTCAGTAGCCAAAACACTGTTTGTAGATGTCAAATGTAAAATGTCGGTTTCAACTTTGGTAAGTGATAAAGTTTATTTATTTAGTTAGTTATTCAAATTTTAATGTTTTAACATATACTATGACTACTATTGAGTATTTTGGATAAAGTTGTTTTGTTCCCTAAAATTGATAAATGTTAATTATTTATCAATTTAACTCTAGCAGCCATGCGGGGCACTTGTAAACAGACTAGTTGGGGCAGATATGAACAGTTCACAAAAATCAAAATCTTTCTCTGTTGTGCGAATAGAAAGAATTGATAATGATAAAATGTATGTTAAATTCCTGAGAAAGAATCTCAGATCCAATTCATATAATTTCCCTCAAAATAGTAGACATTTCTGTCATACAAAAAAGTGATATTATATTGAAACTTCTACTTCCACATTTGTCAGGAAGTACACAAAGAGCAAGAAGCTCATTTGAGTTCAATTATAATTTAAATAAATTCAATGTTTCCTAAAATGCAATAAGTGTTATGTACTATTTTAGTAAACGGTTTAAAACAATATTTTTTATGCATTGTTAATACAAAGAATATTATGACAAACAACTATGTATTTTTTTTTTCTTTTCATTTGTCTCAAACTTAGTGATGGCTTACTTCCATTTCTCAAACAACAGCTATGAATAGGATAATTTGAATTGGGATGGATATCAGTAACATTTTTAAAATGTAAAATTTTCAAATTGATAACTAATATAATTCTTGGGTATGGTGTCAGAACAGCTTTATATACATTTAGTTTCATTTTAAAATCTTTTGTTTAAACATATCACTCAGAAACTAGAAAAAAAATTATTTTATTTATGGTGAATTTAACTGATAATATAAATAATGGTTATGATAACAAATTAATAACAGTAGAAATAGCATGTCAAAGGATATTTTTTCCTTGTGTTCACATGTGCCCCACGAGTGTTCACAACTACCCCGCTGATGGGGCACATGTGAACAATTTTTTGAATTTATAAAACTATTAAAAAATGTAAGAAAAACTATACAGGTGATTAAAAAAAATTTCCATGTGTAAAAGAAAGTTCTGTTTACTATACTGACTAGTTTTTATTTATAAGAATTAATCCAATTATGAGAAAAAGCTATATTTATGCGAACTGTTCACATGTGCCCCCATCTCCCCTATATCTAATTAGTTTTTATCTCAGTTTTTATTCACAAAAAATTATTTTTGTCTTATTTATGCATGTGTTCACATGTGCCCCAGGTATGTTCAAAACTACCCCTCCACCGGGGCACATGTGAACAAATTTAGACAATTTTTAGAATGATGATATAAATTAGAAATTCTTGATAAATGCATCCAAAAGTTTCCCCAAAATAACAAACAAAGTGTAAATATTCATATAAATCAATCTTTGGTTCAATAGCTCATAACAATTTTGAGAAATAGTCAAAAATGTAAAAATTGTTCACATGTGCCCCTCTCTCCCGTACTTGTTTCAAAATATACGAGATAAGAAAAGAAATAATAAAAATCACTCGACTACAACAGAAAGAACTGTTCAAAGCGAAAACCAGTGAGGCAATAATAAAGTATTTCTGAAAAAATTTAAACAGTTCTCCGATTCTCCTCTACTGTCCAATAAAAGCCTTTTACAAAAAATAAGCGTCCAATTAGAAAGCAGTTTAAAAATCAAAGAGTTTAAACCATCAGCTGCTCTCTCAAGAGAAATCTTAGGGTTGCCATAAGAAGCAATCCGAAATACCAAGTTTGCCACATTGGCACATTTATTGCCTGTTTGGGAAGAAGTAGAGTGTTCTATGAATCACCGTATTTATGTATATTAATCAAGCTTATTTGGTTATTAAGTCTGGTTGAATCTGAAATAAAATTTCCTTATTTTATGATTTTCATGTGAATTAGTAGGGTACAGTTATGAGGCAAGTTTCATTGAATAATTCAAGACAAATGTGTCTTATCTTTATTATGCATACTTAATTATACATTATTATTTATTTAGGCACAGATGTTATATATTGGCGAGAATTTTTTCCAACGCCAATTTGGCAAAAACCTCATTACCATATCATCTATATCCGGGTTACCATATCCAGCAAAATAGCAACACTTTGGAGCCAGTTAAGTATCTGGTGTGTATATGACATTGGCGTCAGAAAAATATTGCACCAATATGGGGCATATATGACATCTGTGCCTTTATTTGACCTTTTAATAATTTCATCATTTTTAAAATTATCTGAAATTTTATTATTTTAGTTTATTAATTTACTTAATTATTTTAACATTTTACTATATTGTTTTGTAAGCATTCATTATAATTTTGATTAAATTATTACATTTAAATTACTCTTAAAAATGTAAAAAAAAGAAAGGACTAGAAATACATAAAATCTTACATTTCACACAACCTCTGATCCCAAACTGTGCCTGATTTCAGGGACTCTACTGTATTCATAACTCATTGAATAGAAGAAAGTTGTTAACAAAAAACCTGAGAAGAAGTATAAAAACCAACTACTTCATTACTACTATTTCATTAGAAGTTAGTAAAATCAAAACAAAGCGGAAGTTGTAAATATCCTTGTTCTGAAGTTACTCATACATTTTAATGTCTGAATTAAAATCTTTAAATTAATTTTCATACATTAGACAGACTTGACTACACTTAAATTAAAAAAAATATAAAAACGTTTAATTAAAAACTAAAAATACAAAAGATACAAAAGATGTTTCGCTGTGCAAACGCACAGCCTCATCAGTACACAATCAGCTACAGCAGAATATCGAAACATGTCCTGGACACCATCAAAATCAAAGTTAAAGTTAATCATTTTAAAAACAAAAAATCTTCCATTGGGATCGCACCGATTCGTTGAGTGTATAAGGGTACAATTTTGTAAACCAGCTCTCCATGAACAATCTTTAATGATTGTTGCAATTTCTCTTCAAAATTAAGGAATTTTTGAAGGCTGGGGTGTGGTCTGTTTCATGCGCATGTTGTACTAATTTAGAGTTCAATCTTCCATTTTTAAAGGCGCCGACATGTTCTTTAAGTCTGATATCTAACGATCTGCTAGTTTCACCTATATACACGTTATCACAGTTACTGCATGGAATCATGTAAACCACACCGGTTGATTTTTTTTACGTCATAATTATGTTTATGGCTATTTAAATAAGAACTTAATTTATTTACTGGTTTAAAAGAAACCCCAATGTCAAAAGATTTAAATACAGATGAAACTTTTTCTGAGACAGTATTATAATATGGTAAAGAAACAAAAGAAAATGAGGTTTAAACCGCTGGAAAGGGGGAGGGGTTGAATTCATGAAATCCGAAGTTTTCTTGAAAATTTCTCTGATTAGATTTTTTGGATAACCGTTTTTCTTAAGATCTTCGTATATTTTATTTCTTTCAATTTCAAGGATTTCAACGCTACTGCAATACTTTACGGCTCTAAATGCTAATGTTTTTATAATAGAGATTTTGTAGATAATCAGGCAGTTTGAATCAAAATGCATATACTGGCCCGTTGAAGTTGGTTTACTATAAACTGAAGTTGAAAATTAATGTTATTTTTCCTTTGAACAAGGATGTCCAAAAATGGTAACTTACCATTAGCTTCATGCTCGAGAGTAATTTTTATGGGTTCTGCTATTAAGTTGGCTGTCAAGAGAATGTCATCCAGATCACTATCACTGGCTACTATGTAAATATCATCCAAATATTTTATCCAAAATCTCAGACGGGAGGCCAAGTTCATAATTAAATGTTTTTATATATTTTTTAATTTAAGTGTAGTCAAGTCTGTCTAAAGTATGAAAATTAATTTAATCCTTGCTCTGGTTTTACAATTACAGTTATAATTGTGGGAAAATAGCTGAACACTGTAGTTAAATATACAGTATTAACTAATTTCTATTTTTATGAATATTAATTTATTAAAATGTTAATATTTTTTATATAACATTAATATAATATGCACTCAAATGTGCAGTTTCATATGATATCACAAAGTAACCATTGAAGGACAAACAACCATTGAACGGCAGTTGTGATTGGTACCTGAGAGGATAATGGGTGCAGCTGGAGGTCAGCCAGGCGCTTGTGATTGGCAGATGAAAAGGTCATCAGCTGATTGCAACTTCCCTATACATTATGTTATCTATACTAATGAAACAAAGTTTCGCTCTGTGTTTGTGTGATGGCTAGTGAAAACTACTGCAGGTGGAATTCTGATTTCATGAAAATTTTGGCAAAAGTAGTCCAAGACAGGTCCTGATTCACCTGGGGCTCAGATTTTTAATTTTTTTAAGGGCTTAAGTTTTAAGTTTTTTAAGACTCTTTAAGTTTTTATGCACTAAACTGTTAATAACATGCCTCCTTTCTATCTGATCTTCTTCGTTTTTGTGGCGAATTCTCTATTCAGTTTCTACCTCATTCCTACATTTCAGTTAAGACCCTTGGGCCGGGTACAGGGCCCCTTGAAGTTTTTGCCCTCTAAATTGTTAATAAATAGCTTCCTTTTAAGCAGATCTTCATTTTTGTGATCCCTTTTCCATTTAGTTATTCTCCCATTTTTACATTCCAATTACCGTAATTTTCGGCCTATAATCCGCAGTCGCAATTTTTAGCCTTTATAAAAAAATTTCAGCAGATAATCCACATCGGCGTATAATCCGCGGTTTATACGGGGATTACTCACTTTTTTTCAACATTCCAAAGTACCACTAATAAACCACCTCCCTATTTATTTAGTTGCTCTTTTTAAATGATAATTGTACTAAAATAATTGAGAAAAAAATAACGATAAAATAATTACAAGTAAAAAAAAATACAAAATTTTTTTTCCATTGAATCTTATATCTAAAACGTAGAATGTCTTGTGATGGATTTGGCTATAGATTTATGATAATAATCGACATCTATATCGATTTGACTATAGGTTTATGCTTGATTATTTTGTAATTTTATGGTATGGTTCAAAACAGCTGAAACCAATGACTAAATCTTCTTATTTTTCCAAACAATGACTCTTGTAATAGGAATACACGAGGGAATATATGTCTATATTGACTCAGACAAAATCTAAATCATTTTAGAATAATCGAGCTTCAATGGATATTTGTAATCGAATCATCGAATGTTAGTTGTTTTTGTTGGATATGATTGACGTGGTATATTAGTATATTATACTGTTTTTAATTTTATATTTTCTAATCGCCAATAGCACGTTAGTATCTAAATTAAGGCTTTTATGTTATTACATATATTGTGTCGGATTAAATTCTTATTGAATATGTAATCTAAAAGATTATTAACACAATGTTAACAAGTTATTTTGAAAAGTATTTCACAAAAATTGACCCATTGAAGCAAACAAAAAAGAACTGATTTTAAAAAGTAATAACGTTTGTTTTTTACTGTGATTGTATATCGTAGCTCTCAGCGCGTTAGTTTAAAAAGCTTTTTCATATTTGACAATAGATTTATGCTAATTCCGATACCTATATCGATTTTGGGCCTACATTTATGCTAAATCCGATACCTATATCGATTTGGCTATAGATTTATGCTAATAATCGATACCTATATCGAAATCACCTTCCGCTTTTTAAATAACTTTCAGTTTAAATTCTGTAGTGTTAAATAACACGTTTTCTCTTAGACATTATTATAACTTTCAACGTCATAACGATACACTATTTCATGAATGATTGAGATTGAAATTTTTGAAAGAGATGAGAAACACTTTGTTCATCATCGAAACATTTTGCCAAAAGACTAAAAAAATAATTTAAAAATCGGAAGCCACTCCCACTAGCATTGCACGTCTATGTGAATCAATCACGAGCAACTCCGCGAACGGTCAATAGCAGACAATCGTGCGGTAGAATCTGGATGTCTGACGTGAACTTCTGCTTAAAAAAAAATTCAACAGATAAACCGCACCGGTAGATAATCCGCACTTAAAAATTTTGAGGTTTTTTAACAGATAATCTGCGGATTATAGGCCGGAAATTACGGTAAGACCCTGGCCCAATCTACAGTCCCATAGAGACTAGTTCAGGGCCTCTTGAATGTTTTGTGTGCCATGCATTTTTTAACTTCTTATTTTTTTAATCTTCTTGGTGCATAATTTTAAATTGGAGACTAGGACTCTTCTCCCTGGAGCAACACCCTCATATTTTTATTGGGGCACTATGGCCCTTTTTTAAGCATTCGCCCAATTTTTTGCACATTTCTTTAAAATATTATTTTGACGAATAATTTATACCGTATGCTTAATTTTACCTAATTGTAGTTCTAAAATGCTAAGTACTAAAGCATTTTAACATATCAGAATGTAACAAAAGATTCCTGCCACAGCTAATAGGGTCTGTGCAAACAGTTCATGTTTATGTGTTTGCTCATTTTTTGGCAAACGATTTTTGACATTTGAAAGAAAGATACTTGCTTTATAACACTGTGTTGTTAAATTTGTAAAAAATATCGTTATCATTATTTACAAGGTGTGTGAAATGGAATTATTATGCTACCAGATTAGAATCATCATTTACTTCCACTTTTGTTGCAAAAAGTCAGCTATAAAATGTCACCGAATAAAGTGTACAGCTTTGGGTGTTAGTGTTGTATCATATGACACTGTCTGGGATCTGTCCAGACTTTTTTGCCATGGTCTTGTTTTTGTGAATTTGTGAATAGCTTTTTATATTTGTGAAAAGTCTAGCCATAATTTTGTGAATTTGAAATGATCGTTATATTGAGGTTCCCTTTCATACATTTTTAAGAATAAAATATATGTATGTAAAATACATATATTTTCTTTATATACGACATGTCAAATTTTACTTGTAGATGATTAAGTTTGTCAAAGATTCAGTTTGTAGATAGAAAACTTTTGTCAAAGGCCTATTTTTATGACAATATATTTTGTGATAAGTCCTGTTTTGAGATGAGAAATTTTGTGAAGGGTCCTGTTTTGAAATATTAAGTTTTGTGAAGGGTCCTTTAAAAGCAGTGTTGGCAAGTTTCTTCCACAGTGGAAAAAACCATGGATAAAACTGGCCGGAAGAAATAGGTTTCTTCCAAGTGGAAGAAATGGAAGAAACCATTATTCTTCAAAAAATTACCATATAACTTTCAACTTTGTAAGATACAATAAATGCCTTCTTCCTATAACCTTAGTAAATTAATTCCATTAGAGCTATACGAATTTAATTATATATGCTAAATTAATAATATCATCAGTCTTTTTGCCAAGATCACACACAACACCAGTCTAAAGATCTTTAACCATTGGCTAGATGAAGAAAAGAAATTTTATCCAAAATACACAAAATCAATTAAATGTTATCTATTTCAGTTTAACCAGCATATTTTTTTATTATTTAAACTTTTGAAACTGGTAGTAAATAGTACGGATGATTTACCAATTGCAGAGTGAAACTCATTTAAATAAAAGACAGAGCTTTTAATTTACATCAATTTTATTAAGGTAAGTAGTATGCAATAATTACTGCATTAAGAAAATTCATTAAAATCCTCATTTTTCTTACTACAGTGCAGCATAGTATATAACAAAAAAGTTTTTTAGCAGTAGGATGCTGCAATCAGTTTCTCAACTTAGAATGGATGAATGTAAAAGATGAAAAAAATTCTTCGAGTCCAACAGAAGTTCAGGAGAGTTTAAAAGAATTTCTACGTACCCATAGATATTTTTAGAACATTAGTCTTTTAAAATCAGCATTGAGATATGCATGCTAGATGCTAATATAAATAATTACAAATTTGTTTATTTACTGCGTTGCACAATTTAAAATAATGCACTTTTATATGAAAATAATGTATTTTTATATGAAAAATAAACGTTTTGTAAGTAGTTTTTTTCTCTTTTTACATAAAGAGTATAAATTAAAAAAATTTAATAAATTAAGAATTTTACATTTAATTCTACATTCTATTGTGTTCATATTGTATTTTTATAGCATTGTATTTTGCCTGAAACGTCCATATTTAATTACTTTATCATAGTGAATATTTTCTTTTATCTTTATCCCTTTAAAAATATATTGTATTTTTAATTCTTATTCAATCCTGTTCCTGTTCTTGTCGGATTATTTGGGGCTTGTTGAGCGTAGCTCATAGGCGGAAAAGCCCCCTTATATTTTAAATAATTGTAACTTGATATTGCAGAAAATTTATTATTAGTTATGTATATTTTATCAGCCCAGATATATAGACTTGCATAGGAAAAGATAATCAGCACTACATAATTTATTATATAAAACGTTTTCTACTCATTTAAATTTCAAAATTGTGAAATAATTTATTTAAAGGTAAATTAATGATTATCATATTTAAATTTTTAATGGATATTTTTAAGTAATTATTAAAATCAATAGTAGTTATCTTAGTAAAAAGTACTTTTTACATTTTTTAAAAAAACTCAATCCCCCTGTAAGCATTAGTGCAAGGGGGCCCCCCGTAAGCATGTGTGCCCGGGGCCCACATATTTGCAAATCAGTCTCTGCCTCTACCTCTAAAGTTGTAAAATCCATCACCTGTAAATGTCTACTGAACCTGAAGTTTGTTATTAAAAAAATAACTTTTTTTTTTCAAAAATAATATTTTTAATATTAATTAAATTTTCCAATTTAGATTTCATATAATTATACTTTTAGTTTAATTCTTTTACATAGTTAATATACTTTACTGAGCGTCTGTTTTGTTTTCTGTTGGTTTCTTCCAGTTATTTCCTTTTCTTCCAGTTCCTTCGTTTTTTTCCAGTTTCTTCCACTGTCCTGGAAGAAACTGGTTTCTTCCGTAAGAAACCCAACCCTGAAGAACCCAGTTTCTTCCTAAACAGATCCCTGACTGTGAAGGTTTGGCGGAATGGTGGTTATATATAAAATTACAGTTAATTATATATATTATAATTAGTATTATATAATGGTGATTTGGCAGAAAACTTTCGTTACAACCTAATATTTTCGTGTTAGGGCCCTGCTCTCAGCAATCAGTTGACCGTTGGCTCCTTTGGGGCCCCCTATTATAGCTCCCTTAAAAATGGTCCGATTCACTAGATTTTTCTTTTTCTAACAACTTCTTAGGTTCTCCAGTTAGTACAGGAATGACAAAAAAAAAAAAAAAAAAAAAAAAAAAAAAAAAAAAAAAAAAATTAGGCTTCAGCTAAATCAATTTAGAATATTAATTGCCTTCTTGGGGCCCTTGGTGCATCTTCTTTAAAAATGATCCGAACTGCTTGCAGTTTTCTTTAACATAGCTTTAGCATCCTCTGACTACTTTATAAACTATTAAAAACTATCTTTATACCCAGCTACATGAAGTCCCTGGCCCCTTGGGACACTGTATATGTCCCCTTGACATTTTTGCATCATAAATTGTTAATAAATTGACCCCACTTAATCCGATCTTTATTTTTGAAACCCTTTTCCCATTCTGTTACTCTTCCATTTCTATATTCCTGTTAAAATCCTCGGCACCCTAGGGTCCTGTAAGGTGCGATCTATGTGTGAACAAAATTTTTCACCCCCTAATTTTCTCGCATTCTCAATGTAAAATTTTAAAGTTTATTCTTGGACTGCTGTCCTTGGGCCAGCACCCTCTTATATTTACTGGGCCCTAGGGCCCTGTTTTAAGCCTTTTTCCCCATTGTTTGTGCATTTCTCTAAAATTTTATTTTAATTATTAAATTCATACCCTATGCTTAATTTTGACTAATTGAAGGTCTAAATCTCTAAGAATTTTAACAAGTCCTTTACAACAAGTACCAACAAGAACCTTTTAACAAGTTTTCATGTTAGGGCTCTGTTCTTAACTATCACTTTGCCCTCTTTGGGCCTTTTGTTATAGCTCCCTTAAAAATGGTCTGATTCACAAGCTTTTTTTTTTCTAACATCTTCTTAAGTCCTCCTGCTACTGCATGACTGGCAAAAAAGTTTCTCAGACTTCAGCTACCATCAATTTTGAATATTAATCTCCTTCTTGGTGCCTTTGTTACAGCTTTTTTAAAAACAATCTGACTCTATTACAATTTTCTTTAACATTGTTTTAGCGTCCTCCTACTCTTTAAAACTACTAAAAAATTTTCTTGTACCCAACTACATTCCAGTTAAGACCCTGTGCTTCACGGCCAGGTCTTTATACCTCAGCTCAGTAGCAGCTTGTGGATTATATTTAAAGGGGTTCACAATCACAATATAAACTAGTTGGATGTGCCAATCCCAAAACTTTCTTCTATCTTATGCATCTTAATATTTCAAAACCCAGTTACACATGTTAATACTTCAATATTATTAGTTCAATACTATACCAACTTTGATTTTCATCTTAAATTTCTGCTTCAGTTAGTTAAACGAACTAAAAACGAGTTAATCTATATCAAGATATTTGTTCAAATTAATAGTTTTTCCTTATTCTGTTGTTATCAGATGTTTGCGAATAGCCGGCCTAGCAGGAAGCGAGTTCCCGCCTTTGCATGAGCCACCGATGGATAATAGAACTACAAAAAATCAAGAAAAGTATACAAAAATCACTATCACAGAGCCCCTTTACCGTGCAATATTTCCAAATTCAAGAGGACCTGTTGGCCAAAGCCAAAAACATGCACAAAAAATTTGGTTCAATTCAGGGTTGTAGTGGGTAGCTGCCCGGGCTGGGTTTTTTTATAAAAAAAACCTGTTTAAAAACCCCGGGTTTTTTAAATATATTTCTGGAAAGGAACAAATGATGTATTTTTTAACAATTTATGGTTATTTTGTTTTATTTATTCAATTCTTTGAATTTTAGAAAATATATTTGTACTAATTTACTTGCACTTTTAGATTGGGAACCCTGTAATTTAAAAACGTTTTAGCTTTTAATTTAAAACGTAAATTTAAGCTTTTCAGTTATCTTCAAGAGTTATTATATTTACTATTTACTTATTATATTTATTAAATTATTTTATGTATTTTTTACTGCTGAATCTGAAAATGACTTTCATTTTTAATTACCACGTCAGGAAAATTAAATAAAAAAAGTTTTACATCTCTTTTATAGTATAATTTTTTACCGCTTAATCCGAAAATGGCCTTCATTTTTAACCATCACGTCAGGAAAATGAAATAGAAAAAGTTTTACATCTCTTTTATAGTATAATTTTTTACCGCTTAATCCGAAAATGGCCTTAATTTTTAACCATCACGTCAGGAAAATTAAATAGAAAAAGTTTTACATCTGTTTTGTAGTATCATTTTTTACCGCTGAATCCGAAAATGACCTTCATTTTTAAACATCACGTCAGAAAATTAAATAAAAGTTTTACATCTGTTTTATAGTTTCAGATTTTTGCTATATTTTAACTTTGAGATTTACGATTTGCAAAAAAAATTATAACATGATGGTTAGAAATGAAGGTCATTTTCAGATTCAGTGCTAGTACATAAAAATCAACTATCAAAAGTTAAAAAACTCAGTCATCTCCTCTATTTTAATAGTATCTGATTTTTGTTATTTTTTAACTTTGACAATTGATGATTTGCAAAACATCTTGAGATGATGGTAAAAATTAAAGTAATTCTCGAATTCAGTCTGAAAAATACATAAAAGTTAAAAAATACAACCATCACAGTCTTGTGTTATCTAATCTAAAACTTAAACTTCATGGCAGTAATCTATCCGAAATTTTTTGTGTTATCCTGTAAAATAAGTATGAATGGTAACCACCGAAAATCATAATAATATTAGATTGTCATCGGATATTTGAAAGCAAGTTAAACTTTGAACTGGGAAAACATACATACGATCGTTGAAGTTAAATAAAATAGCATAATATTTGTTAAAAGAAATCATGAAAAGAAATAGTCTCAAATCTTTACAAAATAAAAATATGTTAGAATACAATAATTTTAACCAATCTGAAACTTAATAAAACTCAATTGGAACACTTGTACTATTTTTTTCAAAGTGCAGATACACATGAAAAGTTCTTCGAATACTTTAAACACTTAGTATATGACCCCTCAAAGCATGGCCACACTCATTTGTGTTCAGATGCAGAAAAGGGGTATAAGTCATGCATTTTTAAAGTTTCATAACTCAGTTAATTTTAGTGTTATATGAACGGGACTTTTTTTTTGTCTTACTTGTGAGGGTAACAGGAAAATTTTACTAAATATAACTTATAGGACCAGGGGGGCCGTATAAAAACTTAAATTTCGTAATTTTTTAAGAAATGTTTTTATTGACCCAAATCGCTTTTAAAATATTTCTTTGCCTCAATTTAAAACATTTTTGTAATTGGAACTACATGTCTATGACTAACGGTTTAGGAATTAGCCATTAGACACCGTTGAGAGTGGGCACCCTGTATACACATATAAGAAAAATTTTTGTTGTAAGATTTTTTTTATCAACATTTGCTAATCTTGTGATAATTTCAAAGGAACAAGTTTTTTTTTTTAAGTTATATTTATATTTTATTATTAAACAACACACAATTGATAGATTTGCAATTTAAAATTTGTTTGTTATTTAAATTAAAGGGATCATATATATATATATATATATATATGTATTTTAAGAACAGAGAAAAATATTGAGATCCTTGTTAAGACTATGAAGTCATTGATTACCTGTATACATCATACCTGTGATTTATTCTGTTGAACTGAACCAGGTGTCAGACCAGATGCTGTAATCATTAAGGTTAGCTGGGTGAAAAAGTTTGACCAGATTCGTCCGGGATAGCTCAGATGGCAGAGCACTGGCGGCTTCAGCCAGAAGATCCCTGGTTCGGACATTTTTCACCCAGTTGGAGATTTGCATCTAATATGAAGTCATTCCCATCTATTAGACTATGAAATGTTCACAAAAATTATATTTGAGATCAGAATTGTCACTTATTTTGGCAATCAAATTCCTTGCGCTTTCCTAAGCAAAAAAAAAAAAAAATTCCCTGAATAATTCCTCTGAGAATTTTCAAAATTTCAATGGACAGATTTTGCAAAGTACCAAAATTTAGTAAAATTTCTTGTTTTTAATATTCATTTTTAAATTCCCTCAGTTTTTTCAGTTTTCCCTATACAGTGGCAACCCTGAAGATTATTATTTGTGAGGAAGATGGAATCATAGTCCACATTTTGGCATTTTAAAACCCAATTTACCCAGGGAAAATTGCCCAATTAAGCCGTATTTTTTAATAAAACCCGCCCGGGCTGGGTTTTTTACAACCCTGGTTCAATTGTATGAATAATTTATACACTTTTCGATTGTACAATAAAGAAAATGGCACAAACATCGTTATTACAGCGCCCCCACCCCCTTCAGGCAGATTTTTTTTCAAATTCAGGGAGGACTTGTTTGCCATAGCCAGAAACATACACAAAAAATTTGGTTCAATTCTATGCATAAATTCATACACTTTTCGATGGTACAATAATGAAAATGGTACAGACATCGCAATTATAGCGCTCCCTTCCGGTGGAATTTTTGTAAATTCAGGGAGGACCTTCATGCCATGACCAAAAACAAACACAAAAAATTTGGCTCAATTCTAGGCATAACTTCATACACTTTTCGATGGTACAATATTCAAAATGGCACAAAAATCGCTATTACAGCGCCCCCTACCGGCAAATGTTTTCCAAATTAAGGAAGGACCTGCTTGCCATAGCCAAGAGCTTAAAATAAAAATTTGGTTCAATTCTATGCATAACTTCATACCCTTTTCGATGGTACAATTTTCAAAATCGCTATTACAGCTCCCCCTAGCTCCAAATTTTTTCCGAATTCAGGGAGGACCTGCTTGCCATAGCCAAAAACTTAAAATAAAAATTTGGTTCAAATCTATGCATAACTTCCTACACTTTTGGATGGTGCAATATTCAAAATCGCACAAAAATCGCTGTTACAGCACCTCCTACTGGCGAATTTTTTCCAAATTCAGGGAGAACCTACTTGCCATACCCAAAAACTCAAAATAGAAATTTGGTTCAATTCTATGCATAACTTCATACACTTTTGGATGGTACAATATTCAAAATCGCTATTACAGCGCCCCCTACCGGCGAATTTTTTCATAATTCAGGAAGGACCTGCTTGCCATAGCCAAAAACTTAAAATATGGTTCAATTCTATGCATAACTTCATACACTTTTTGATGGTAAAATGGCGACAGATACACGGACAGACAGACATTTTCTATAAACATGTTTTTTGGGATCTCTGACCCCTAAAACGCGTAAATCCGTCGAAAACCGGAAATCGAAAAAAATTTAATTACAATGTTTTCTTCTATTGAAGATAGAAGTAAGTAAAAATACGAAAATATAATTTGTAGGAAGGACATAACATAAAGTATAAAATACATTTTCGTAATATTGAATTCAGAGTCGTTTTTCACATGCTCAGGGTTCACAGGGTTCACATGCTCATGTGCGCCAATGGACGAGCCACCACTGCCTGAGCTATCACCTTTTTCGAACATAATTCTTCTTTTTCAGCATCAATTTAAGTTTATTCCTACAGCCGTAAATTAAAAATCACAGTACTTTAAAGTTAACTTTAGATAACGGATTTGATCCGTTTATTAAATATCATGTCAATGTTGAAAGTAAACTCATGAAATTTATAAGGGGGGGGGTCACCTTCCACCTCTTGGAGGCACATTCTTTTCTTGGGTTCTAAGGGCCCAATTTCAATGGGATTTGGTTCATTCAACTTAGATTACACTGTAGCTACTTTCTGTATTATGAAATTTTATTTTAGACTTCAGTTACCAACATTTTCTAACATTAATGGTGCATTCTTTTCAGATTCTATCGCCTTGATTACTACACGGTTTGGCTCACTCATCTTTATTTTTCGATTGTCTGCACGCGCGCAGAGCACTTGCGGTACATTGCGGTATTAATCTCCATCTTGGGGCCTTTGTTGCATCTTCTTTAAAAACGATCCGATTCTATTATAATTTTGTTTAACATAGTTTTAGCATCCTCCAACTACTTTCATACTACTTAAACTTTTCTTATACCCAACTACATTCTAGTTAAGAACCTGGGCTCCTTGGCCCGGTCTTTCTTTATGCCTCAGCAACCACCTTTTTCGAACATTAATCTCCTTTTCAGCATCAATTTACATTTATTCACTACAGCTGTAAATTAAAAATCATGTTACTTTAAAGGTAACTTTAGATAAGGGATTTCATTCGTTTATTAAATATCGTGTCAATGTTGAAAGTTATTCTTAAAATTTACAAGAGGAGGTGGCACCTTCCACCTTCCTTAGAGTTTAGCCACTTTCTGTATTATGAAATTTTATCTCAGACTTCAGTTACCAACATTTTCTAATAATAATGGTGCATTCTTTCTTTGGATTCTATTGCGTTCATTACTATGAGGTTTGGCTCTCTCAATTTGATTTTTCGATTGTCTCCTGCACGTGCAGAGCACCTCCAGTACATACTGCTCTAGTTAGGGAAACGAAGGTTACAGGTTTGTTCCGAAAGAGGTTTGTTGGGAACACACTAAATGCTGCAGTGGGCAATGGGGCCTCTGAAATTAGCTTCTTCTAAAAGAATTTCAAAAGACATAAAATCATAGAAACTTGCATTTTGTTTAAGGTTATTATAACAGACGCTGGGCGGTTCTGCTAGTCTAAAATATAATTATGTTATTTAATAGAATTTTTGAGTAGTTTAGACAGTTAAAACATATTTTCACCAGTATTAACCAGTTAAAACAAGTTTTAAGTGGTCAAAATTACAACCCTAGCTTGCAGACTATAAGGTAATAAAAAAATTAATAAAGAGAATGCATGCTCTGATTTTTTAGACATTCAAGAATTTACAGAACTCAATAATATTAAAATATTGTAGAATTTTTAATATTTTTGTCGTGATAAAAAATTTATTTGATAAAATCTTCTTTTTCTACAAATATATAATATGTTGTATGCATTTTTCAATATGTACAAGTACATAGATAATAAATTTATTAAAACATCTTAATAAAATTCATAACAAGACATAAACTGAAGCTTACTATTGAAATATTAATAAAAATCAAATGTAAAAAATCAAGTGTTCAACTAAATTTTAAAAAGTTTTTCCTCGAAAAAAATAAATACACTGATTAAAAGTTTCTTAAATATATAGAATGATTTATTAGATCTAGATGTGAAGTGAGATAAAAAGTAAATTTCTTCATAATATTTAGAAAATCTAAAGGGCAATTCCATTGTAACTGACGTAACATTTTATCATTGAAGTTTGTTTTGAAATCTATGTAGAAAATTTACTAATAAAGCTGGAACAATTTTTTACGATTTAAAATATTTCTTACTAATGTCTTAATACCCAAATACTTGCAGATTATTTCAATCTCTCTTTTAGTCCTAAAAATCGCAATTCAAAATTCTGTAACTGACGTAACATAAAATAGACAAGCATTTTTTCTGCCTTCATTCAAGTGTAAAAATTATCAAAACTATCCCGTTAAAAAAAAAAAAAAGAGATTTATTGTTCTCAAAAACTCTAAGTAATGCCAAATTATAATAGTAACTTGTTTAATTAATTTCTGAATAATAAAAATGAAAAAAATGACATTTACACGTGTAACTGACGCAACTTTTATTGTGCAACTGACGTAACATTATGGCTTTACAAAGACAATCATGGTACTTACCTTAGTTTGTAAACAGTAGTAATTTATAATGCCTTTTTATTAAGATTTTTCTATAGAATATAAAAATAACAAGTTTTCTAACCATACCTTCAAATTAAAAATATTATAAATTTGATTCCCCCCAAAAAATGATGTTTTTCTGTGGAATTCCCCTAAAGGAGTGTTTTTTGACTGTGTAATAGTATTTGTATGACATAAAATAGCTTTGAATTAATACCATGACTCAAATTTGTTTTCAATTTAAAATATGTAAAGCCAATAAAAGAATTTCTTTCAAATATGATGCTTTTTGTTATGTTATTGTTTTGAATTACTCTTACATCTTTGATAGTAATATACAAGTTTTGTATTGATATTTTTCCATTTATTGCAGGTATATATTATCATATCTGTATGTGAGTTTGAGGTGAAGACTTCATTGTTGACTACACATAAATAGACTAAGGTTCAAAAGAGAAGAAAAAAATGATCATAGGCAAAATTAATCAAATTGCTTTTCATCCAAAGAAATGAAAAAGTAGACATTTTTTATCTTCTCAATGTTTTATTTATGTGCATCTGTAGTTTTTTTATTTATTTTAGAAAATTGAACCACATTAATAAAAATCTGAAGGTATTTATTTATAATAAGACTATAATATATAATTTGTAGAGACTCTTAATAAAAATACATGTTCATTATTTGCAAAATTTCGAAGCATGAACTCAGAACGATATCTTATATGTAAATGATGTTTGTGACTTCAAAGAATAACATTTTGCAAGCATATATATGGTCATTTCATTTTTTCTGAAGAGATGTTTACAGAAGCATATTTACTTTCTTCCCAAAGTTACTCCTTGTTTTGTCAAGTTCATACTACAGTTTGTTTTTTCTTCCAAAACAACATATGAAAACTTTTTCATAAATATTAAATAGATATCAATTAAATTATATTAATTGAAATATATAATTAATTTAATTAGATGAATATTAATTAAAATTGTTTGTATGTAAGGTATCTGTAAAAGAAGTAAGTGCATCTTAAATACAGCCTTTCCATGGATACCGGCAATATTTTTGAGTGCGAGGTGTGCACGAAAGGATTTCCTTCGAAGAAAAAAAGATTAAGTCATTATATTCGTGTGCATACCAAAGAAAAGATTTTTGTTTGTGAGATATGCAAGAAAGTATTTTCTGAGAAAAGTAATTTAAATACCCATTTGCGAACACATACAAAAGAGAAGCCTTTTCTGTGTGAGGTGTGCAACAGAGGATTTGCACAGAAGTCTATTTTAAATAATCATTTGCTAACACATACAAAAGAGAAGCCTTTTGCATGTGAGGTGTGCAACAGAAGATTTTCTCGAAAGAGTAATTTAGAAATTCATTTGAGAACACATACAAAAGAGAACCCTTTTGCATGTGAGGTGTGCAACAGAAGATTTTCTCGAAAGGGTAATTTAGAAATTCATTTGAGAACACATACAAATGAAAAGCCTTTTGTTTGTGAGGTCTGCAGCATGGGATTTTCTCAGAAGTCTCACTTAAATCAGCATTTACTTACATATACAAATGAGAAGCCTTTTGTTTGTGACGTGTGCAGCATGGGATTTTCTCAGAAGTCTCATTTAAATCAGCATTTACGTACACATACAAATGAGAAACCTTTTGTTTGTGAGGTGTGCAGCATGGGGTTTTCTCAGAAGTCTCATTTAAATCAGCATTTACGTAGACATACAAATGAGAAACCTTATGTATGCGAGTTGTGCAACACAGGATTTTCTTACTTGTCTTCTTTAAAACGTCATTGGCGTACACATACAAAAGAGAAACCTTTTGTATGTGAGGTGTGCAACAGAGGATTTTCTGATCAGACTGCTTTAAATTATCATTTGCGTACACATACCAATGAGAAGCCTTTTGTGTGTGAGGTGTGCAACAAAGGATTTTCTCATGAGGCTGGTTTAAAATGCCATTTGCGTACACATGCAAAAGAGAAGCCTTTTGATTGTGAGGTGTGCAACAAGAGCTTTTCTGTGAAGAAAAGTTTGACTGCTCATTTGCGTTCACATACAAATACATACTTTGTTTGTGAAATATGTAAAAAAAAATTTTCTCATAAGCAAACTTTAAATAATCACATGCTCTGTCATACAAGGCCGTTTGTTTGTGAAGTTTGCAACAGACAATTTTGTCATAAGAATTATTTAAATAATCACATTTGCATGCATGCAAAAGAATAGTGTTTGTTTGTGCAATGTGCAGCAAAACATGTATGTCACAGAAACAGTTCATGGAATATGAAATGCACTTCTATTGCAGGTTTTGTGCAGACTTTATTAATGGAAATAAGTTTGAAGCTCTCTTTTTTTTTTTCATGAGGAACGCATCAAAGTTTTTTCCCCAAGAGTCAAATGTACAGTTCCTTCTGCTGGCAAAATGAAAAGGTTTTTGCATATTAAACATAAAACAGAATATTATTTAACAATTTTTCTTTCATTTCAAGTAAAATCTTTTCATGTATGATGTATATATATGCAGTAGAAAGCCTCTAATCTGCAAAGCTTTGTTCCAAGTGCTGTGCAAATGAGAGACTTTTTGCGGATTACAGGTCACGTCTATTTAATCTTTGTTTACATTTTTTAAAATTCATATTTTGAACAAATTTAGATTGTTAATTCTTTTAAAATAAATAAATTACACAATTTAATGTATAAATAAAGTAAAAATTATGTAAAAGTAATAATAATTTATTATTTTTTAAACATGGCATCAATGGTTGTTTGTTTTAAGACATTTTGTTTATATTGTTGAATTTTATCTTGAAGTATATAGGGTCAGGTGGGGGAAAGTGGTGGTAATCTAAAAAAATGCACTTTTTTCACAATAAATGTACATATTTTTACTTTTTTTTCAATTAATACATAATTGGAGTTTGTGACAAATATTTCTATTAAGATTTGTAAATCTGGCAACAAGTTTACTGTTAATTATCTTCTTGTGTACATATATGTGCAGTTTGTTCTTAACACATGGTATTGATAAACTTTGTTCTTGATCCTTTCTCACTTGAAAAAATTAGTATATTTTGATACATTTCAGTAGAAGAACTTCTTAAAAACAGATTCATGCATCAAGGTAAGAATTATTTTATTATTTCAATTTTTTTTGATTTTTTTTCTGAGGTGGGGGAAAGTGGTGGTATAGTTAGGCTTAGCTCAATGTTGTATGATGATTCAATTTTAGACTGTAGATGTGATTAATTTTTAAAAATGGGCTGTAATAAAAGTATTAATCTAAAAAAAAAAAGGCTTTATTTATAAATTTTAATCTTAATATGATAATACAATTAAATTAAAAGTTATTTTTTGCATAGGGTCAGGTGGGGGAAAGTGGGGGGTATATTGAAAAAAACCTATTTTCTCTTTTAAATTAAGATATTTTGTTAATTCTTTTTTACAGACATATATTGAGATTATGGCAACTATTCTTATTTTAGTTTTAGAAACTGGAAACAAATTATCTTGTTTATGCTCATTGCATACCGTCAAAAAGTCGATCAGCTAAAATAATCGCCCAAGTGATAAAAATTAATACATTATATCACATAAAGCATTTGAATAAGTCACCATTGGGGAACTATTAGACTTTTCTTGCTATTTGGTGGTGAAGATTATATAGAGTTCAGCAATATATGCGACATACTAAGTGAACCTAATTTTGATAGCCATGGACATTATTACTTTAAATAATATCTGAAAAATATTTTTCTTTTGTGCATTTGTACCTTTAAAAATAATTAAGATACATTTATTTCAGTGTATTTTTATTTAAAAAACAATATTTACACATTTTTATTTAAATATACACTAATTTTTGAACTACCCCCACTTTCCCCCACCATGGGGTAAAGTGGTGGTATCAAAACATGCTCTTTTAAATGTATCACTGTCAGAAAACACTCGAATCAAATTGAGTGGTTATGCGTCATGTTTAATCTATATGAATCCAATGTATAGAAAATGCATCAAAAGTTTCATTAAAATAAATTTAATAGTTTGATTTTAGGGCCTTTTCTAAAAAAAGCTTGATTTTACCACCACTTTCCCCACCTGACCCTATATAGTAATCAGGGGACTCTGTTGCTGAATGGTCAAAGCACCAGTCTGCTAATCGCTAAGAGTTTGTGGGTTCGTTTCCCGCTGGTTCCATTGCACACACTCTTTGTGTGGAACTCCCAGGGTGTATTTCTCTTGTGTTGTACTATTTCCTTGTGCTATCTTGTCTCCGACTTATAAGCGAGCTTTCATGTCAAGCACACAAGTCGTATGTTTGTTATTCAATAAATAAATATATAGTAATAAGTTCTTGTTGAGTTACAGTGCTTTTTTGCTTTTAAAAATTCAAATAATTCTGGCCTGATGAAGTGAGCAATGACTTTCATAGGATTTTTTTAAATTCAATTTTCTTTCTAAAATAATAGAACTATTGCAGTGTATTATTTTGTTATAATAAAGGAATAATTTTAAATAATCTATTTATGAATAATACTTAAGAAAAAAAAAAAAAACAAGACCGCAAAATTTTTATTGTCAAATCTGTCAAGGCATACTATAGTAGGCTATGATTCTGTCTACAACAAAATTCGTGTAACAGATGTCTGGTATCGCCATCTATTATTACCAATGAGTACTGTAACATATCATTTGTATCATAATCGTAGCTATGCTGATGTCATCTGGGATGCTGATAGGTAGCTCCAGTTTGGTTTTTATTAACCCTTCGACCAGCTTAAACTTTTTAAATTTTTTCCCCAAAAAAGGTTCTTGTAAATAATTCTATTTCTTTCACTGAGAGCTGTTCAAAGCTGAGTAAGTGTCACCAAAATTTTCAAAGCAACTTTTTCTTTCCGCCAACTAGCATTCGTGCGTAACTTACATGCTTTGTTTGGAAGGCAGGTACAAATACAATGATTGTCTGTTGGAGGAAGGATTAACACATAGCACGTGTGTCAAAACTTTCTTTTCATACATTTGAGACCAAACTCTAAGAATTATGTTTTCTATTGAAACTTTGTGTATTGATTTAGATTTACAGATTCAAAGCAGTGGCGCAGCCAGAATTCGGTTCTAGGGGGTGTTTTGAGTTTTTTGATAAAGGTGTTCGCCGGTTATTTGAATCACCGGTTAAGATAATCTGTCTTTTTAATGAATCAAATCATAATGCTTTTTACACACAGTTACATTGGTTGTGTTTCATTTAAACAGCGTTTGCAGTATTAGAGTTAGAAAACATAAAATGCACCAATGAAATAACCCTAAACTAGATTAGATTTATAAAAAGTGTTTAAAGATGATGAGGCAAACTTTAAAAGTTGTAAGTGTACAGTCCAGCAAATAATTTTTGCATAGAAAATAACAGAATTCCAATCCACTTGTTCAACCAAAAATACACAGGATTTCATTCCAAGACAATCTCAAAGTTCTTGTTTTTAACTTTAATAATAATGAAGCCATTTTAACAAAATTTTCAATATACTTACCGTGCTTTTGTCAAATATAACAACGTCACGAAAATTGGTGGAATTTATCATCATTTATGTCCAATTAGTGCTCAGTTAGGTAATCCATATTTTGGAATGTAGTTGATATTAAACATGGTATTTTATTGTTTTTTTTTTGTGTACTTCCAGTACTTTACATGACATCAAATTTGCCATTAGGTAACGTAAATCTGTTGAAAATTTCGTTAAAACATCTTTATTATTGTTAAAGTTCTCTAAAAATATCCGGGTTCAAACTGAAGTCGTACCTGTACTAATATTATAAAGAAGTAACTTTTTTTTGTAGGGGTTACTTTTGGAACTACCGAACGGATTTAAAAAGATAATCGGTCGTGTGCGAACTTAACTCTCATACAAAGGGTTCCATACAAAATATCAGAACTGTTCAACGATAATATTTACTTGCGTACATATAACAATACCACATGCCATAATTTAATTCTACTGGAATGAAAACCGATGAATATTTCTCCCTCTAAAACACAGACTTTGTACAAAGTTTAAGCTTGGTAGAGAACCAACCACGCTTCGGAAAGATGTCGCATAGATTCTCACGAAAAGTCACTTGTAAATCATATTTCATGTAATAGTGGACACTTTTAAAGGAATAAACAAAAGTACGCTTAATAACGTGAAACGTTTCTATTCATTTTTAAAAATAAAAGCATATTCAGACTTAATTAATGAAATGATTTCTAATCGAAAAGTTTTTTTCCTTATAAATGAATTATTTATTGAATTATAAGCAATTTTCGTCTCAAAATTACTGACATTTAATGTCTTGGAATTATTATATGAATTATCTTTTTAATATTTGCCTTCAATAATTGAAATCAGTTGGAACAAAAAGTGCTTATCACTATGTTTCACCTTACCTAAAACAAAGATCTTATACAAAGTTTAAATTTGGCACTGTGCCAAGCACACTTCGAAAGGAGGTCACAAAGTAGCAACACTGTTTTGATCCATACCATTGTTTTCTACATGGGTTTTTAATTAATATCTTGGCAAATTACAGACACATTTTTTCGAAAATCATTACCGACAATCCTTGGAATATTCTATGTCGCTTAGGTACACCGAGTGCCCTCAACTGCCCCACTGACCACCAGAAAAATAAGACGCACGAATGATCTTATAATAATTCCGATTTTACTTTTTAAGCATAGAGTGGAACCTTAATAATCACCGCAAAATTATGGTGACTATCTCCGTTTCAACATGAGCTATATTTTACTTCGGTAAAACAACGGCTAGAAACATGGAATTTGACATGGTTATTAATTTAAAGACTTAAATGCATGCCCTGAACAGTTTTTTAAAAATTCGAAATTTTAAAAGGTGCAAGAGCAAAAAAAAAAACTTTCTAAAACTGCGATTTGTGTGATACATTTTGTATAGAAGGTTAGAATCTGACAAGGTGATAACTTTTAGGATGTATAAATGTTCAAGAACGGTTCATTAAAAAAAATTAATTTAAAAAGGATGAAATGAGCAGAAAACGGTCTTAAAACGATCTAAGGCTAATGTCAGACGGACGCTTATTTGCACGCTTTTTTATGTATGTATTATCCCTACACAATGCTAGCAGCATTATATAGCCTTAATTATGATTTATTAGTAATTGTTAGAGCTAGATTTAAGATACATTAAGTTTGGCATGGCTGTTACTCTAGAAAGGTAAATGATCACCAAGAACAGTTTTACAAAAATTTGAAATTAAAAGGATGCAAGAGCAAAAAACGTTCTAAAACTGCGCTTTGTGCGATGTTCACTATGTGGCCAAAGGTGACCGGTCACTTGCGATTTTAGACGTTTTGTTAACTATCTAGAAAAAGGCATGAGGAATTAACCTGAAACTGTAAGTATGTAAACAGTATAGTATAGGTCATATATTTCCGTGAAGATTTTTTTTCTGAAACCCCATAGGCGACCTTCAACAAATTGAAAAGGAACTAATATGTTTTGGATAACCCTGTAAAAACTAATGTAGCAAAAACCTTCAAACTCGAGATTATTAATAAATGGCTTATTGTAATATACTGTGTTCATTTTTATGAGGATAGCATGTATACTCGTAGAGAAATTAAAGTTTTTATAAAAACAGTCCTATATTTCGCCAAGTTTTTTGTTTATTTGCAGAGTTCTTAATATATAAAAAAGTTCTTTTCAGAAAATATGACAAACAACATTGTACATGATACTCTGCAATCAGAATTGAAAAATAATAAAAATTGGATGAAAAATGAGTAGGTTTATTAAAAAATGTTTCACTGCGCATGCGCGAATGCAATCAAAATATAATGTGTGTAATGTATTAGCTAATTATATAGAGCAAGTTTTGTGATAGTCTTAAAATCATAGAATGAGAATTCTGAAAATTATCGTCGATAGAATAAGCTCGAAATCTGTTGTTCCCAAAAAGAAGCAAAAAGATGAGGGGTTGTATCAAATATCTGTTGATTAGTGCCAAGATAGCGTACACAATATTGCACGTACATGGATATGGTGCACGTATTTGGATACAACCCCTCATCTTTTTGCTTCCTTTTGGGAACAACGGATTTCAAACTTATTCTATTGACGATAATTTTCAGAATTTTCAAGCTATGATTTTGAGACTTTCACAAAACTTGCCCTATATAATTAGCTAATACATTATGCACATTATATTTTGATTGCATTCGCGCATGCGCAGTGAAACATTTTTTAGTAAACCTACTCATTTTTCATTCAATTATTATTATTTTTTAATAATTTTTATAAATTTTTCAAGTTGTTGACGGTTCCCTATGGGGTTTCGGGAAAAAAAAATCTTCACGGAAATATATGACCTATACTATTCTATTTACGCACCTGCAGTTTCAGCTTAATTCCTTGTGTATTTTTCTAGATATTTAACAAAACGTCTAAAATTGCAAGTGACCGGTCACCTTCGGCTATATAGTGTAGTTGATATAAAAGCTTGGTTTTTGACATGGTGGTTACTTTTAAGGTATAATGAGAATGAGAATAATAAAAAATAATGAGAATATTTCATAATATATTCAAGTAACCGTTTTCTATAATAGCGAGTGACTATAAAGCTAAAACCGCAGATTTTTAACAATGTGCTTTTTAATTTAAATTAATGCATGATTAGCATAAAATTGTGTATAATTATATTTTATACAGTCTAAGAAAATGTTTTACATTTAACCCCTCTCTTTTCAAAATCAATACTCACAGACATATTATATATAACTCAATGAAATTACAATAAATGCTTCTTTCCTACATGACACAGGTGGCAATGCTTCTCCGAGAGCAAGCACCATTACTCGTTGCTACATTACTAACTAATGGAATACATTCTTTAAATTTGTGTACAGATCTCCTAAGGAACAAATGGTTCGAAAGATACACTGATTGCGATAATTTGTTCAATCACAATCAAAAACAGCTTTTTACAACTTTATAGTTACTACTTTTTTAATTCTTATTTTACAAAGATTTTTACTTGGGTACATAAAAAGCTTCGTCTTAGATATAATTGGGAACAAAAAGCGTAAACAGGGCGTTTGAAACAGAGAGAGATCTGCAAAGTGTATGTTTCATGTTTTTTCTGAAATTCGATGGTCTATTATTGTTTCGAACATGAAAAAATGACAGAAGTGCAATTAAGAAATGGCCGATTGTGTAATACTTAAACTGAAAGCGTCTGTGTGGCAGGAAATGACCATTCTTTTAGCATAAGACGTCTCGAAAAAGTGACTTAGTCCAAATAACCAATTTTCACAAAACCAATGCATGTAATATGCGCTTTCACAGTTTTAAGTAAAATTTTCGCCGTTTAATTGAATCACTTTGTTGAATAGAGTTTGATTTCTCAAAGCAGCGGATTTCGAAAAACGCCAAAACGATTAAATATTAATTTTGGTTTTGATTCATATAAGAGGCAATTATAGTAATTTTTCTTGCTTTGGGGAATGTTTAAACCCCCAAACCCCTCCCGTGGCTGCACCACCGATTCAAAGGAATATTTTGAATTTATAGGAATGGTTTTTACATTCAGAAAAATTATCACGTAATTTTATTTGTGTATTAGAAATATATCAAATGTTTTATCTTAAGTTTTCACAATTTTTATTTGCAGAAATGAAATTGCATATTACATTGCAAAAAATAGCATTTTTGCTCATGATTAAATCCTTTTTTATTTGCATAAAAAATCTTTATTAAAATTCATTGAAATAAATTATATAGTATTTGGAATAAACAAGAATGCATCACTTTAAGATCAGTTTCATTAAAAGTTATACATCTTTTCGCGAGAAGTTAAAAATTTCAAGATTTGTTAATTTGTAAAATCTGATTTATTTTTTATTTGAAAATATATACTTTGTAGCAAATTATAGCATATTTACATGTTTATAAATCGCAAAAATTATGAAATTTATTTAATTTTTAGAATTTTTTCACGGCTATGGGTGAAATAGATAAACGTAAAAAATATAGATTTGTGTATTTATATTTTTCTTCATTATCGATTAATTTTTTTATTTGAATCAGGGTCAATAAATACTAGAGAGGTGCAGAGGGAGCATGTGCTCCAGGTGCCTGAACGAAAGGCAAAGGCAGGCGCCAAATGAAGATTTTGTTTGTTGTTTCATACAAAAATGTATGTATATAGGTATGAAATACAAAGAAACTTGCATGCTAATGTTAAATTTATGGAAGCGTTCTTTTCAAATTTGTGAAAGTAAGAGTAACTTTATATATAAAAAAAAATCTGCAACGAAAATCGAAAAAATAAACACTAACCCTGATGGAATTCAATCTCAGCTATTCCAAGCAAGAAAAAAAATCATTGGTGATCCAGTTTCTTCGCGTGACTAGTGTAGGATCTTAACGCCCAAGCTAATGTTAATCCTATGGAAGTGTTGTTTATATACCAAGGTTATTAGACATACAGGTTGGCTCGTAAGTTTTCCTCCAATCAGAGGACTCTCCCCCAGCTACGTCACAAGAATCCAAGAAACGAAACTAGGGTCGAAATTTGCCTTAGCTCTATGGCTCTATGCAGTTAATTGCTATACAATTCTAATTGAATAAAAATTAATAATACTTTTTTTTCGCGTGTAAAGAAATAAGAGACCTTAGTTTGTAAAGCTATATAGAAAGAAAATTATTAATTTTTAAAAACTTTACAGTGACGCAAGAGGGAAAAATAAATAAAACAATTTTGGAAGAAAAAAAATTATAGCTGCACTATAGTTCTTATTATTTTCTCTCTCTCTCTTATTTTATTAGTATATATATAGATATATATATATTAAATATGAATTGCCTATTTCCAAATTTTTGTTTTAGATTATTTATTAAATTATTAAAATTGTGGGTTGCAACTTTAATTCATTTAATTAAAATGCATGTTTTAATAAATAACTTCTACAAATTAGAAAAGAACAAAACAGTAACTTCTCAGAATTACGTTTATAAAGCCTAATAAAATTTTAAATATCTTTAAATTGTGAAAAAAAAAATGTATACAACATATGAAATTATTACTCTTTAAAAAAAATATTTATGAAAAATACATAGTGCAATTTTACAGGGTTCTTTAAAACCAAGAATTAGCTATGTGCAAAGGCTGATACAAATGAGGGGGAGGAGAAATTAGCGCTCTCAATAACTAATAACACCATGATTTTTTGTTGTTGTTGTTAAAAATATAATATACCAATAATTAAAAAAAAGCATATTTACAATATTTCAAGCATTCACATATTATATTAATTACAACATAAAGCATTTTATTTTCTATAATAAAGACAACTACACAATAGTTTTTCTTATTTTATTTGATGCACGATCTCCATTATGAAATTTAAATTTTCTGTTTACTTAGAATCATTTTAGAATTTTATATTACAAAATTTTTAAATTATCGTGAGTAATATTTACATTATATTGGCAGTGCCAACACCTGACCAATAAGTTTCACTTTTACTAATATATATAGAGAGAGATATAACTTCTAAACATCGCAGCAATTTCAATTTTTACACTGCCGAATAGGAAAAAAAAAGTTCTTTGAAACAGAATTTGTAAACTTTATTTCAATTTCCTCGTTTATTTTTATTTATTTATTTATTTTTGTGTGGTTCTTAAAATAATTTTTAAAAATGATTTGCGCTAAAATCTATGTTCATCGCGTACAGCACGATTACGAAACTTTAATCCGTTTGCACTTAAAACACTATAAATAGTTCAGGATTTATTTCCGGTTAATATTACATAACGACATTAAAACTTCACCAATAAATAAAATAATATAAATAAAACACAAATTTATCAGCCATGTACTTGAACTACGCGCTTAAACCGCTGAAATAATCAAAATCAAAAAGGCTCTGTAAGTAGTGAAATTTTTGACGATTTCTTCAGCTATTAACTGCAGACATGCATTTAATAAAATATCACTTTTAATTTTGCATATCACTTTAAACTTATTTGAATACATTACTGATATTTTTAATATAAAAATGCTTTTTGGTGTTATCAGTGGGCAATCTAAATGTATATATATATATATATATATATATATATATATATATATATATTAAATGTAAAAAATCTATTTAAAGTTTTCGATTTAAAAAATTATTTTTACCTATGGACTAATCTGGTAAGTCCGAGTTGCATACTTTAGTATTTTTAAATATGCACTTATTAATAATAATTTTTATAAATATAAATGTGTTTTTGAATAATAGGAATGCCTAGATTATGTTTGGGCCCACTCATTGCATCTTAATAAAAAGAAAAAAAAAATCAATCGGATGATTTTTTTTGGGAAGCTATAAATTTAAATTTGCCATGTAAGTTTACTTTCGTATCCTCAAACTTTGAACCCTACTAACTCTATGAAGATTTAAGAAAAAGTGTATAAACTACATACTTTACCTAGTTACTTTACTCAAGTAAAATAAACTGTCAAATGTGAGTGTTAGCATTTGAAAAATGAAAGTTTGTACAATTTTTAATAAATCGAAACTCCTATTTTATTCTTACGGCAGATAGGGAATTGTCCTTCTTGGATTCTTGTGACGTATGACCTCTCATAGCAACGAGAGTGGGCGGAGCAGCATCCTTAGTGACGAGCCAACCTATATGTCTAATAACCTTGTTTATATACTTCTTGGTAGCATTTTAATTATTATAAAACGATTTATATTTTTTAAGGAATTTTTCCATAGGGTACCTGCGGTCGATAATTTTTATTGTGCGTGAGGGGGGCACCAAAATCCATGTTTTCCCTGGGTGCAAAAAAGGCTAGTTACATACTTACAATGACTGAATGAATTCTTACTAAAGCTGTTGCAAATTCAATCTCTATTTTTATTTTAAATGAATATCTTTATTGAAACCTTTTCCAATGAAATATTATTAGGAAGAATGTGTTAATGCATTTATTAATACAATAATACTTGCCCCTCGATCTGTGAATATAAGATATTTAATACTGCCTTAAGTCCTTCGCAATCCAGCCAAAATCTTTGCAATTGAAAAACCTTATTTTGAACACTAATTTTCACCTTTCTATTGTTAGAATTTCGCTGATTAAATGAAGAAAAAATTGTGATTCAGAAAAAGTAGTATCAACAAATCAAAGAAGTATATAGAGTTCGTCATGAAGAGGTTAAATAGAAAAATAAGATAGTCTAGTTCCCCCCCCCCCCCCCATAAAAAAAGCTTATAAACTGGTTCCCTTTTTGGTAAACTGTAAAAAAGTCAACAGTGAAAATAATAATAATAATTATAAATAAGTGAAAGTAAAACTATATGAATAAATATTTCACTGAACAAAAAATTGAGATATAGTAGTTATTGAAGCACTTATTACATTGAATTATAGAAATCCTATTCTATGTTTCAAGTAAAGCACGTACTAAGCATTTGTACCGATTCTTTTAACTAGTTATATGGATAGCTTATTTATAAGGGTAGGGACTTTTACATATATACCCAGATAGCATTTTTTGCTTTTTAAAAGCTTTTTTTAATCTGACTATGTAAATGTCTGAATGCTTTTTTAAGGCTTTTCATGAAAAGTCTGTAAATGTTTTGAAAAGTATTAGAAGGGGTTGCTAGTTGATGCAATTTGAGGTATTTTGTAAGTGTTGCAGGATAAGCATAGCAGAAGGTAGAAACGCAAGGATAGAAATAGAATTTCATATAGACAAGACAGTGTGACAAGAATTATAATCAAAGGTTGATGATAATGCTTTTATTACAAGTATTTATAACTTTGGTTTGATCTTGATTCTAAATTTGATTAATCAAATGAGCTTTTTTAAAAACCTTGTTTAATAGAAACGTGAGATTTTCATCAAAATAACCCAACTTAGTATTTTTCTGGGCAGTGTATGATTTTTTTGTTTAGGTGAAAACTTAATTTTAGTCTAATACTTAGATATTGAAAAAAAATGACTTTTATTAGGCAATATATGTATCAAGTTACTCATTTTAATTAATATATTGCTTATTTCCCTGTAAAGTAATTGAATATAGCTTAATTTTTAAGATTCCCTTTTAAAAATAAAAATTCTGTTTTTATTTAAATACTCATAAATGTTAGACATTGTACTCAGGCCTGCTACCGCAGAACCTTCTCAAGGTCTTTTATTATTAGGTGTCTTTTGATCTTATTGTGCAGAGCTGAGAAATAATTAATAGTTTTTCTTTCTTCGTATTTCTAAAAGTATTGATGATGAATGTGTCTCATTTTGAGAATGTTGCAATAGTAAGGATAAATGTATATAATTCATTTTTATGGTTAAACTTTTTAATGCAAATGGTTCTGTTTCATTGAAATCAGACAAGTTTTAACATATGTGCACTTTCTGAATTTATTGAAACTTGTGATGACTTATACATTCCGAAATATAAAATTCCTTCCTTATTTGAACTGATGCTGTGCAAATCTACCTGCTTGCTAATGTTAATCCTATGAGAGAATTTGTTTTTAATATCTCATTTGCCTTTCAGTACTTTTAAATGAAATTTTTTTCATTGGGTAGCTGAGGCTGATTGCTACAAAGCTATTTTTCTACTTTTACAACTTTTTTTATTAGGATACTTTTATTTTGAGAACCAGTTTCAAAAATGAAAGTATTCCTATAAAAAATCCTGCAAACAAAATTGAAAACAGAAAATTGCCTGTGTAAAAATTGACCTGAGGTATCCTATGCAAAATAACAATAAAATAATTTAAAAATATGGAAATATAAAGAAGAGTTTTCTCCTACAGGATTAAGATTAGCAAGCAGGTGTTTTCGCATGAGTGAAAGAGCTTCTTTAACCCTGCAGTGCTCATGCCGCAACCCACAGATGCCAAAGATGTTTCGTTTTTAATATATATGTTTTACTTCAATAATCTCTTTGCATTTATAAATTTGAATTGAATGACCTAAGTATATTTACTACAACAAACATATACATGGCATCTGTCAGATGCCACAGGAGCACTGCAAGGTTTAGAATAAATTTTCTGCAAAAATATTTTAAATGGAATAAAAATCATTTTCATACACATAGGCATAGAATCTTGAATGTACAGACCTATTTATAAAATGATATACCCATTGTTATTAATTTTCATTATGGCCTTTCGACTAAAGAAAGAAAGAAGACATTTATTCCTGCAACGAAAGAAAAAGAGGAAATTCCACAAAAATAATAAAAAGTAAAAACAAATTATATTAGTGTGTTAGAAAAAAGAAAAAAAGTTGCATAGTAAATCTGATTATATTTTCAGTTACCTTTTTAATTAAGTTTACTGATGCAAAATCCAGCAATTAATTATATGTTGTAATAGGGAAAAGAAGAAGAAAATCTGTCCAATACAACATACGTTTCACCTCATTGCAGATTACAAATTCTTTATATTATTTCTACATTAGATTCTTAATTCTTTCATTTATTAGATTTTTAAATTATTAATTACAAAATGTACATAAATATATATCAATAGTATTCTGAGTAATGTCCACAGTAATTCTCTGAATATGAATTGTTTAATGATGCAAAATGAAACATTTTTACAAATTCAATGATTATCTTTCCAAAAAACATTTACTTCTACAGTACTAGTAGTTTTTTGCTTGTTTAAAAGCTTAATTAAAATTTACATTTAAAATTTTACAAATATATATTAACAATATAATTTTTAAATCTACACCCAAAGACTACTTTTTAACTTATCAGTAATCACATCTTTTCATTTATATTGTAATCTTTATGGTTAGTTGGGGTAACTGGACCCACGAGGTAACTGGGCCATATGCTGTTTTATAAAAAACTGTTGATTTTTTAAAGTTTTAGCTTTTGTGAACAATGCACCTTAATCTCTACTTCCTAAAACAATGCGTGTCAACTTAATCATAACTCTCACTTTGCTGTGATAGGTTGTCGAAAATTTAGGTTTCTTTTTTTAAAAACAACGTCCATTTGGCTGAACTTCCACGACTATTTATTAAAATACGGTAAGTACTTTTATTAAACAATCTTTTTTTCTAAAAATTAGGCATATAACTACATTAATAATATTAGGTATCTATACATATTTACTTCAAGTTTCAAATGTAAGCCCTGTGTCCCAGTTACCCCAGAAATATTTCAAGAATGGGGTAACTGGGAAATGTATCCGGGGTAACTGGACCATGTCGGATCCAGTTACCCCAATAGTTATAAATATTTTTTTTAGTTTCTCTTACTACGGGAAGTAAATTTCTCTATTGTTTTTTGCTCATAATAAAGAAAATTATAGAATACCGTATTAAAATTACGTAATAAAAATTTAAAAAAAGTATATTGGGTGGTATCAAACCAAATTTCTTGAACCCTTGAGAGGCGATGATGCCATTATGACATCACATAATTTTAATTCCTAATTGCCACATTGGCATCGGAATTTTGTAATGAAAATTTCACCTTTATTAAGTGCGCAAAAATATACTTTTACTTGTTTTCAAATTGATTCTCTTGTAAATACTTGTGTCGTTAAATTATTTCAACATTTTACGAATGCAAGTACCTTGCCCCTGAAAGCAAGATAGGCAAACCTTGAAATTGTACGATATGCAGGGGTCGTATTCTATAGGGAAACTTTTATTGTTCCTACCACTATTTTGAAAATAATATCTTCATCGCACCTTTCTTTAGAATATGTTAAATAAAATGATCATGAAGGTAACTCATTAAGGGTTCTGGTAGGAACAATAAAATTTTCCCTATATAATGCGAGCCTTGGATACAGATAAAGTACTTAAGTACTTACATAGCCGTTTGTTCTTAGATTTACCTTGCTATTTTTTCCTTAAAATACCCATGTGACATTTATACTTTTTACCTATACTAAAGTACATAAGTACTTACTTAATTTTTATGTTTTTGGTATAAATAAATTAATATTTTCACTTTTAGCGCTTCTTATAGACACATTGACAGCAAAGGTTTCTCTTACAACGCTTTTTATTCACATATAATTTAAATGATCTGCCTGGTTTAAATTTTTTTAAATTGTTTACACTTTTTTAAACAGGACCTGATATCCCATATATGAAAAAAAATAAACACGTGTGGAACATAGATCCCCCTGGTCCACTTACCCCATTTTTATGGGGCTACTGGACCCATGAGGAAAGAAAGATGAAATATGCATATTTTTATATTTTAAAATATTAAAATGTAATTTTGAGCATTTCTGCCTGATAGAGGGAACCTAACTGAACACATTTACAGAAGTTCGGACTTTAATTCAAATGAACTTTAGCTTTTTGCAGCTGAATTGTCAAAAGATCCAGAGTCACATTGTAAAATCATGGCCCAGTTGCCCCAACTAACCTTATATTTCTTCCTCTAATATATATATATATATATATATATACAGTAGACTCCCTTAAATCCGCGACCCTAAAATCCGCGTATTTTTTTTCAGATGTAAACTATGAAATTTACAGTTAAGTTGCAGGAACAAAATCCAAGATGGTGTCGAAATCAGCGGCTACCGCAATGTTTTTTTTACTAAATTTTTTGTTAATCATTCTCTTTTGGTTATTACAGTTGATTTATTACTAAATAAATTTACATTACTTTTGATTTTGATATAAATTAGCATATCTATATGACGGCGTATCGATCTTACGATTGCTTTACCGATAGATGGCAGCATAGGACTTTAGAAATCGAATTGAATCGATTTTGTCAGTAGTAATTTAATATTTTAATAATTATTTTAATAATTACTTACGTTTAAACTAATAAATTATTTTAATATTTTACTTATTTTAATGTTTCACTTTATTGTAAGCATTCATTATAATTTCCCATGCTTAACTACCAATCAAATTAATGTCTCAAAAATGTAAACAAATGAATGACCAGAAATCCGCAAAATTCTAAAATCTGCACAACCTCTGGTCCCAAGCTGTGCGGATTTGAGGGAGTCTACTGTATTATGTGCATGGCATGTTATTAGAAACTGGAAAATAAATAGTTTCAAAATAAAAAGTGCTGGAAAGAGAAAAGAAGTAGAGGAAAAGGTGCAAATACCGGCTACTAGGTGTTCTGAGAACTGAGCGCAGCGCAACCTAGCAGTTATAGGCAGAGTTTGTAGCTTTAACTGAGAGAAGAAAGTTACGAAAAGTATGTCACTGAAGTCTGACTTATTTACAAATAGTAAATACAAAAGTATCTAATCGACGTAATCTGGTACATCAAAAGTTTTTCACATGTGTGTTTCTCATTTTTTTAAAATATACTGATCGTATGTTGGCTTGAATTGTTGATGAAGTTGTTTTCTAGACATATTTAGCTCTCAATTGCCACACGCACATTATTGGTATTTTATTATATGAATGAGTAATACAGGTTTTTACTTAAATGTAGCAGTGGTCCGAATACCGGCTACCTAGAGTGGTCTAAATACCGGCTAGCTGGTATTTGGACCTCTCTCGGTTGCTCTGCTTGAAGGGAAAGAAAATAAATTAATTTAAATAGTTCCAGAATTAATAAATTCATTTAAATGGTTCAAAAACAGTTCCAGTCCCATTTTGCAATATGAAAAATGTAACCGTATCCATAATTCTTCAAGAACTACACTGGTTACCGGATCACTTCCCAAAAAACGCTGTTGGATACTCCAAAATTGCCTGTAATAAATGTGAAGAGAAAGAAAAGAAAATAACGGAGTAAACCAGGCGGAAGAGGCAGAAATTGGATTTTAACCCTCTCGCTGCGCAATCCGAGATCTCCTCGGGTAACGTAAAAGAAGTAAAATTTGTGCAACACGAGATTTCCTCGGGGATACAAATTTTTCCATCTAATTAACCCTCCTTGATTATTCCCACCAGTTATTTTTTATTCTAAATTTTGCTTTATTTAATCGGAGCATTTTCCCGATTAAATTAGGCACAAATTTTTGTTTTGAAAAACAGGTGACAAAAGAATAAAAAATCTAAAAAGATACTCGTCGCGAAGGTGTTAAATATGCAATTTTTGAAGATATTTTGATAAAACAATTACGCAGTAAGAGGGTTATAAAAGTGAAAAGGGAAAATAGCCAACAGAGGAAGATGATGCAATTTGTGTCTTCTGCATGGGTGCTTTCTCTGTGGAAAAGAATGGGGGAGGGGATTCTGGGTTCAATGTTAAGAATGCGTTATGTGGGCTGATAGGGACTGCACTGACGCAGAGAGCGATATTAGTTTGGGACTTTTTCGGATAAAATAATTCTCATTTCAATCAGCAAGCTTTTTTTTTTTTTTTTTTTTACATGTTAAAAAACAAAACTAGAAACATAATGGGAAGTAGACTGTGAGAGATAGTCGTAAAGAATTTTATAAATTTGATAAAAATACTTGTTTATTAAAAATTGCGTATTTTTTCTGTACATAAGAAATGTTATTAATGAATAAATTTTATTAAAGTAATATTCTTATTGCTCAATAATTGTCATTAGCTCTATTTGTGTGATCTTTTGGAAAAAAACTTAGGTAGTCGGTATTTAGACCCCATTTTAAAAACTCAAAATTTGAAGACTTTCGGAATTTTGCTTTTTATAAATAGAAAACGCCTTTTAAACTCATTTTTTTTTCTCTAAACATGTGTAAAACATGCCAAGGTACCCTGCTGTCACTTTTTATTTTATTAATTTGGAAAATTGTATGATTTAGACTGAAAACAAAATGGTAGCCGCTATTTGGACCTTTTCCTCTACTTAATACTGCTAAAATAATAAGAAATGAACTAAACAAAGAAACCTTTCCAAAAATACTTGAAAACATTGTAAGCAGGTTTTTGAGTGATGATGATATTGTTGATTTTAGTAAATACTTCTTAAAGTATTATACAACAAGACTTCAAAAATGGGCTTATTTATTTATGAAAGGATTTGTTATAAATAGGAGTATGCACTTAGAAGCACCTCACACACACAAAAAAAAATATATATATATCAATACTTAGATGATAAGAAAGTTAGAATATTAGTACAGTAGACTCCCTTAAATCCGCGACCCTAAAATCCGCGAACGCCTAAAATCCGCATATTTTTTCAGATGTAAACAATGAAATTTACAGCTAAGTTGCAGGAACAAAATTCAAGATGCCGCTGAAATCAGCGACTACCGCAATATTTTTTTAACTAATTTTTTTTGTTAATTATTCTCTTTTGGTTATTACAGCTCATTTATTACTAAATAAATTTACATTACTTTTGATTTTGATATAAATTAGCATATCTGTATCAAAAATTCCAGGTTTCAAAATCCACGAACCAGAACGCTATTTTAAAATTATTGTTCGCGGATTTTTTTTTTAAATCTATAGACAAATTTATTTCTAAACATAAAAAGCAGTATAAGAAAAGCATTCAAGACTAAATAACAATGAAAACAGTTACAGAAACCACAATAAGCTATATATACTGATAATAGCATTAACACTATTCTCCTTGCTACCACTAGGTGGCACCACAGGACTTTTGGAATCGAATTGAATTGATTTCATTCATAATAATTTATTATTTTTCTAAATTTTTATTTTACATAATTATTTTATTACTTACTTTTAAACTAATAAATTATTTTAATATTTCACTTATTTTAATGTTTCACTTTATTGTAAGCATTCATTATAATTTCCCTTGCTTAACTACCAATCAAATTAATGTTTAAAAAATGTAAACAAATCAATAACAAGAAATCCACAAAATTCTAAAATCCGCACAACCTCTGGTTCGAAGCTGTGCGGATTTGAGGGAGTCTACTGTATATATATATATACAGTACAGAACCATTTATCCGGAATGCTTGGGGTCAGATGTATTCCGGATAACTGGTTTTTCCGGTTAACTGGTTGTACATTAAAGCAGCATCCATTTGATAAGTTTTCTGGAATATGTGTGGTTGTGGTATTATTTCTGATTTTAAATTATTAGATTACTTGGATTAAAAATCAATGCAAGAAAGATCAAAAGTTAACCAGAGTTTAAAAGAAGGTCATTTATGGGAATCCCAATAGGAACAAAAATTCTTCTGCTTCCTCTGCATAAAAATTAAAACATCTAAAATACAACAAAATTTGTTTTCTTTTCAAATACTAGATGTTGTCATTAAATTATACAATTGTTTCAAGCAAAGCTTATGTCAAACTGACAGTGTATGACATTTTTTTCTGCAAAGATTCTGAAATCAGTCTATCAGAAATATCATTCTGGATAACTGGTTTTCCGGTTAACTGGTTTCCGGATAAATGGTTCCATACTGTATATATATATATACATAATTTAACTCAGTTAAATTACTTTTATAACATCATAATACTTTTTAATAACTCAGTCTGAAGCAAACAAAAGTATTTCTCAGTATCCAGAGAATATTTTCTGAAACAAATGAAACATCATTCAGTTTATAAAATTTTATTGATTTTTATATAATGAATTTATATCATAAATATCTGCAGTGTCTTCTCTACTTTGATTCTTTCTTTGCTCCCTATCAAATAAAAAGAAAAATAAATAAATACAGACACAGTAAAAGAAAATTAAGAATTGCAATAAGCATACAGAATACAAGTCAAAATAAAGTATGACATGCATTTTGTACGGTTCACTCTAAAAAATCTGCACAACTTGAGACCAAATGCCTTGTAGATTTCTGATGACTGCTTCATTTATATTTTAAAACAGCAGAATAGACATTAAAAAAATAATCATTGTAAATAATATTTCCTAGTAAAATACAATATCTATAATGAAAATACATACATTAAAAAACTTTTTATTTAATGAATAATTTTGATAAATTATTCATTGATCAACATTATTTCAATACATAATTCATTCATCAACATTCCATTGTTACAAATTCTAACTTAAGCTTCTTAGAAATTTGATCAATAACAGATAAAGAAAATTAATTTTGTATTTTTAATGCACTGTTTTTGCAGCTGTGAGATGGTAACTAATGCTTCATTTGCAAATGTTATCTAGCTTACAATCCACCAGGGTTGTAAAAAACCTGGGTTAAATGGGCAATTTTCCCCGGGTAAATTGATTAAAATGCAGAATATGATTCCACCTTCCTCACAAATAATAATCTTTAGGGTTGCCACTGTATAGGGAAAACTGGAAAAACTGAGGGAATTTAAAAATGAGTATTAAAAACTAGGAATTAATTTGATTGCCAAAGTAAATGGCAATCCTGATCTCAAATACAATCTTTGTGAATACTTCATAGTCTAATAGATAGGAATGACTTCATAGTCTTAATTGGGCAATTTTCCCTGGGTAAATTGGATTAAAATGTTAAAATGTGGACTATATGATTCCCCTTTCCTCACAAATAATAATCTTCCGTAATAAAATAGTAAATCCTATGATAACGGAACCCTGTCTTAAATGTAAAAATGTCATTGACCTTAGTAAGAATACCATACCTGCTTACCACGGAATTTTTCTTGTCTCTTGAAATTCCATCTTAGTTTCATTTTACTAAATAAACACAACAATCTTATCAGGGTTGTAAAAAACCCAGGTTCTTTATAAAAAGCCCAGCCTGGGTGGGTCCCCAGGCAGCTACTCACTACAACCGTACCATCCACTAATAAAATATGTCAATCTTTGTCACTCAATATTAAGAGGCTACTTCAGTCAAATGAAAAGACGCATTCGCTAATGCTAATCCTATGGAAGAAATTTATAATCTTGGTTGCATTTCAATATTTTTTAATGATTTCTTTTGGATTGAGTAGTTGAGATCGATCTGTATGCAGGGCGTTTTTTACTTTTTTGATTTCGATTGCAGATATTTTTTATGATGTTGCTTTTACTTTCGAAACAGGTTCCAAAAATTAAAGTGTCCTCATAAGAAATACCTGTAAACAAAATTGAAAAAGTAAACAACGGCCTCTGTATAGATCGATCTCAACTATTCAATGCAAAAGAAATCATTTAAAAATATTGAAATGCGACCGAAATATCTTTATAAATTTCTTCCATAGAATTAGCAAACGGGTCTTTCGTTTGACTGAAGTAGCCTCTTAATAGAAAATTTCGCTTTTATACTGTGTTTGATGTGAAGATTTTATAGTAGCAGATTTTTGAAAGTTCATTATAACAAATATTAAAAATTGTATTGATTGATTAAGATCAGAGCTGCCCTCAGGTAACTATATGTGTGACAGGTGTGGCTGCACAGGTCATCAGACTTAGGAAGATCTCATGCTTGAAAAAAATATTTAATACAAAAAAGAGACTAACCCTGCTCCCCCTCTCCAAAATAAAAAATAAATAAATAAAAAAATAATAATAATTTACTTAATTATAGAATAATTATTGTTATTGAAAAGGATAAAATCCTGGAAAAGGAAAAAAAGGAGCAATCCTTTACATAGATTGCATACAATTAGAAATTTTAAAAGAACTAGAGAAAAAATGTTTGTATTATAATGATTCTTTTTACAACCACCTGAATACTTATATGGAATAATACTTTAATGCAAATGCTATAATTTTTTTATTTTCCTCTTATCGATTAACATTTTTTGATGATTACAAAACTGAAGTTTGGTTTGATAGGAAACAGTTCTTGAATATCTTAAATATGAACAGAAAAATTTAAGGTGTTGTTATACTTATTATTACCAAAAACGTAAAAGGCTAATTCCATGGAAACTTGTCATGTCTGTCACACCGCTGAAAATCGCTATGCTTCTTGGCCACCGTTATTCTCAAAAAGTTTGCTTTGCATTATTCAATTGATGAGACATCTCCGATAAAATAAGTCACACTTTTCCGCTGTAAAATACGGGTAGCCAACAAGCATAGCGATTTTCAGCTATGTGACAGACATGACAAGTTTTCATGGAATTAGCCAAAACAACAAAAAAAAGTATGCTAATCAAAAACAACTGAAATGGATAAATATTTCAAAGCCGAAACTAGCCTTTTTTGCAGCTGGGCAAACATGGATTTTGGTACCCCCCCCCCCCCCCACACACACACACACACACCTCAACAAAGTATGTTTACAAAGAAAATTTTACTAATTTTCTAATAGCCAATTTATTTTAAAATTTAGAATATGTAATCATAAAATACGCAATATTGAACTACGCAATCTGCTTTGTTAAATATTGATTTATTAATATCTTGAAAACAGAATCTAAAAAAGTTTCACTTTATACAGAATCCTTATGCCATATCATTCTTAGATTCTTTTATGCTTTGGCATACCCCAGACAGGAAGATTTTAACAATACCATGCTAAACATAGACTTAAGAAAAATCGACAAACAAAATCTGCATTTGGCACCCCAACGTTCTGGCACCCAGGGCACATGCCCCCTCTGCCCCCCCGCTAGTTTCAGCCCTGAAATATTTCATAGTATGTGTACAATTCAGTGTACGTATTTTTATCATTTGAAACAGTCTGAAATACTTATATATACTCATCATCTGATTAATACCTTCTATTCTTCCTGAATTTTGATTGTATCAACCAATAACTAATGCCTTACCTAATAACATTTTCTTTCACATCTCGATGAACATGAAAGCATGCTTCTGTAAAGAAAAAGAAAAAAAATCGTATTAAACTGTAAATAATGGCATCTAAGTATATTTACATTAAAACAAATTGGTAAGATTCTATTTGACACCATTTGGTTTTTTTTTTTTTTTTCAAGATGACAAATTGTAGATTTGATAATTATTCACATTCATCATATTGTGACACAGTAAAAAAGAAAAATGCAGAAATGTTGCCATTCTGAATTTTTTAATGGTTACAGATAAGAAAAATAAGAATTTAGAAATAAAAAGTCATTGATGAACTAAATAGTAATAATAATTCAAGAATTTAAATGCATATTTAATTGCATTTTTAAATAAAATTGTAAATTACATATTTTAGATTGCAAATTTAATAAATTACATATAAAACAGACAATGTAAGCAGTAAGAAACCAAGGTTTTTTTTTTTTTTTTTTTTTGTACATTTGTAATTGTTAGTGGTAATTCTGAAGTTAGTATAGATAAAAATACATAGAACCATTAATGTTTTGATTGCTACTGTTAACTATCTTTAACTTAAAACTGAAAATTTGGTAATAAATTTCTAAAAATATAAAACAGACTCCAAGATACTTGCTAATTTTTTTTCTGTTTTAATAGCCTGATGTCAGTATTAATGACTGACATGTTTTAATTTATAAGAATGTTGTTAAAGATACAAATAAGTATGATTAAGGATCATTCAGTGACATGACATAATCATAATTGCAAAAAAATATCATTGGTTGGCTTTTCCAGCTTATCTGACTTAATACGACTGATTTATCAAGAGAATAAAAGCAAATGACGGAGTCGAATAGGATCCAACAGCAAAAATATATAGTTTAATAAAGCAATTAATGTGTTACCAGTTGAGGAGGGATTTTTTTTTAAACCTTTTTGGGAATATGCATATATATATATTTACAAAAGATGCATACAGCAGTTGTTTTTGATACTGGTCAAAAAGAAAAGTAATATTTGCCTCACATAAGACATTTTGGTGATTAATAAGGTAAAGCTACTCACCCCCCCCCCCACACACACACACATTGCCAATAGAATAAAACTTATGTGAGAGATGATCATTCTCAACGGGTTAAATTCACAATGCTATCACTTTTTGAACAGTAATCAGTGTTGTAGTCGTAAAAACATCAGAAGGTATACATTAATCATGGATATTATGGATACAGTTTATGCCAGTGTTTTATTTGAAAAACAGAGAGTATACAGAGCTTCTCAAAAAAAAAAAAAAAAATCAGAGGGTACCCTCCTCTACACCCCTGACAATAATATTCACCTTATTTAATGAGAGATTAAATATGTCGGTATTACTATTGGAAAATAATGTTAACCTTCCGAATTTTTAGAAATGCCCAAATGTCAACACTACTGTTAATATTGTCCATATTTTAGCCGTGTATAATGCACATCTCCAAAATAAATAAAGGAGGTGCACATTATTCACACAATATTGTAAACTAATATATGAAATAACACATGCTTTCACTAAATCGCCAAACACGTGTCAGCATTAGAATCTGCTGCATAAAATTCTATTAAGTTCATTTTAACCTTTGAGTGACTCCCCTCTCCCCCCAAGAATACAAACCAAACATACAAAAATATCCTACATTTAAATAAGCAACAGTACATAAACAAAAACTATCAAATTATTAATTAAATATTTTATTTTGGATTATTTATTTCAACTCACTGTAAGATTTAATGCAATTATTTTATTTTTAAAATAAAATGAAATTTTGTGATTTGCAATCTGTTGTGGTTTTCTCAGAACCAGGAAAATTTACATTTGCCTTTCAGAGAAGGAAAAAAAGTTACTGTGGACCACTAATTTTTTCAAATTAGTGGTCCGGTCCACTTGAATTTTCAGTGGTCTTGGACCAGCAGACAATGAAGGATTTCAAATGCTGCCGTGTAGGTTGTGATAGGTTTATATTGTCTTAGAATGACAAAGGCCTAACTGACAAAATGTAATAAAAAGAGGATAAATTATGCCATTCTTCAATCAAAACAGTACTGTGTATGTAACATAATTATGGTTATTGGGTTATTCTTTTCAAAAGTTATAGATCAGATGGACAGGTCAACAAAAATATGCCCCTTTTTTTCCTAAAAAATTAAAATGGAATAATCAAGAAAAAATAACAGAAATTACGTAAAAAAAAAAAAAAAAACATGAAGGTATTCATTCAAAAATTTTGTATGAAGTAACTTACAAACGTTTTGTTGAATTATATATCAATAAATCAACCTGTTATCAGTTTATAAAGAACAGTCTTTTCAAAAGACTCCTTTGTTGCCCCTCCTTTAAGCATTTTTCCTGCTAAGGAAAACTTTTCCCCAACATCATCAGTCATTAATTTTCTCAGCGTGCTGGAAACCATGGATTTAGGATCTTTTCCTGAAGATGCCATTAGGATTTGTGACTAAAAAGTACAAAATAAAATAATGACAACCAAGAGAGATACTTCAAACCCTTTATGACAAACCTCTCATATCTATATTTCATAATATTAAAATATCTCTGAGTTATCTGTTAAAAAACATTAACATTTGTCTACATGTATCAAAAACTCCCCCAAGACCACAGAGAATAAACACAGTCTAGATTGATTGACACTGTTAGACACAGAAAAACCACTCTTTCTATTTACTAAGGAATCTAACGAATTAACCAAGGTATTAATTAAAAACCACCATAGTGTACAAAGCCTGCTACGAAATTTTTAATTTTTGAGCACTAGCTTCAGTTAGTAATATTTTTCATATTTAATAAAGTTTTATTAAATAAGGTAAATTTAAAATTTAGATATAGTTAAAATCAAGGTCTGTGTACATACCCTATACCACTCATATCTCTTGTCATGAAGGGCTTAAGTTTTCAACGAAAGTCTATGCATTATGCATACTTCATGCTATTTCAATTACAACTTAAGATTAATGGCATAGAGTATGAATAAAGAAATATTGAATATGACAACTGATAAGCATTGACATTCAAATAACTGAAACATATATACAGTAGACTCCCTTAAATCTGTGAACGCCTGAAATCCGCGTATTTTTTCAGATGTAAAGAATGAAATCAACAGTTAAGTTGCAAAAACAAAATTCAAGATGGCACCGAAATCAGTGACTACCGCAATGGTTTTTTTTACTAAATTTTTTGTTAATCATTCTCTTTTGGCTATTACAGCCGATTTATTACTAAATAAATTTACATTACTTTTGATTTTTATATAAATTAGCATATCTATATAAAAAATTTCAGGGTTCGAAATGGAAAAATCCATGAACCGGTACGTTATTTTAAAATTATTGTTCGAGGAATTTTTTATTTATTTATTTTTTTTTTAATTATAGACAAATTAATTTCTAAACATACAAAGCAGTATAAGAAAAGCGTTCAAGACTCTAAATAACAATGAAAAAAGTTACAGAGAGCGCAATAATACAGTATGGAACCATTTATCCGGAAACCAGTTAACCGGAAAACCAGTTATCCGGAATGATATTTCTGATAGACTGATTTCAGAATCTTTGCAGAAAAAGGTGTCATACACTGCCAGTTTGACATAGGCTTTGCTTGAAACAATTATATAATTTGAGGACAACATCTAGTATTTGAAAAGAAAACATATTTAGTTGTATTTTAGATGTTTTAATTTTTATGTAGAGTAAACAGAAGAATTTCTGTTCCTAAGGGATTCCCATAAATTACATTTTTTTAAACTCTGGTTAACTTTGTCTTTCTCGCTTTGATTTTTAATCTAAGTAATCTATTAATTTAAAATCATAAATAATGCCACAACCACACATATTCCACAAAACTTATCTAAAGGATGCTGCTTTAATGCACAACCAGTTAACCGGAAAAACCAGTTATCCGGAATACATCTGACCCAAGCATTCCGGATAAATGGTTCTGTACTGTATACTGATAATAGCCTTAACACTGTTCTCCTTGCTTCTTTCCCTATTTCTTATGTCATCACAAGTTTGAAGCTTAAACATCGAAGCACTCAGACAATTTGACTAATCTACTTCGGCTGAGATAAACAGAAAAATAGCGACTCCTGTAGGAACTCAATAACAACTGCATTGGTACATTGGTAGTAGTTTGAAATACCAGTCTTTTCTTTACCTTATACAGTAGACTCCCTTAAATCCGCGTATTTTTTCAGATGTAATTCCCCTTAATTTAGATAAATGTGTTTTCATGCAGAATTATCTAATTTAGTTTAATTTTTTTTTCTAGGTTCATTCTAATAAGGAGCTTTTCTGATTAGATTTGAAAGTTCATTGGTTCAGCATAAAGGGAGAAATGGGGGAGCTAATACCCCCCCCCCCTTAATTTAGTGAAATGGTTTTTTCATGCAGAATTATCTGATTTGCTTCAAATTTGGTATACCAGTTTAATGTGTTAATTAGCTTCCCTGATTAGATTTGGAGGTTCTTTGGTTAAGTAGAAAGGGGGCAACGGGGACTAATACCTTCATTTATTTTTCGAGGGGCATTATTCTTTGAAATAAGAGTATAATATACAATTAGTGTGAATAGCCTGTGAGCTCAATGCCATCAGTTTAACTGGGCAATTTTCTTTTTATTAGGTTTATTAACGCATAACCCTACCCAAACCCGAAAAATAAATTACAACAGACACTACCCTGATCCGAGCAAGACAAAATAATTTCAGTCTACACGCAACCTGACCCGAACCTGAGAGTTCCATTTGAAAAAACCCGAAATCCCGAACCAAATCTGATAACCGACAAAATATTCCAAAGATCCATAACCGGATCCGAACAAGACAAATTAGTTTCTGTGGACACGCAACGCTACCAAAACCTAAAAATTCCATTCGAAGTCAACCTGAAACCCGTCCCGAACCAAATCTTGACCGACAAAAATATTCCAAAGAACTATAACCTGATGCAAGCCAGACAAAATAATCTCCGTCCACCGGCAACCCGATCCCAACCTGAAAGTTCTAATTGAACTCAATCCGAAACCTGGTTGTGGTCGGTTTTCGGGTTGACTTCAAATGGAACCTTCAAGTTTGGATCCAGTTGAAAAAAAATTAAACTAAACCAGATAATTCTGCATGAAAACCCATTTCTCTAAATTAAGGGGAGGGGCAATTGCCTGCCTTTCCCCCCTTTTATACTTAACCAATGAACCTCCAAATCAAATGAAGGAATCCATATCGTAATAAACTGGTATATCAAGTTTGAAGCAAATCGAATAATTCTGTATGAAAAACACATTTATCTAAATTAAGGGGACACTAGCCCCTTTCCCTCCTTTATACTTAGTCAATAAATCTCCAAATCTAATCAAGGCAGCTCCTTAACATAATAAACCGGTATACGAAATTTGGAGCAAATCGAATAACTCTGCATGAAAAACCCATTTATCTAAATTAAGGGAGAGGGGGTCTGGACCTCCTTTCCTCCCTTTATACTTAACTAATGAACCTCCAAATCTAATCAGGGAAGCTCCTTAACATAATAAACCGTTATACGAAATTTGGAGCAGATCGAATAACTCTGCATGAAAAACCCATTTATATAAATTAAAGGGGGGTGTCTAGCCCCCCCTTTCCTCCCTTTATACTTAACTAATGAACCTCCAAATCAAATCAGGAAAGCTCCTTAACATAATAAACCGGTATACAAAATTTGGAGCAAATCGAATAACTCTACATGAAAAACCCATTTATCTAAATTAAGTGGAGGGGGTCTAGCCCCCCTTTCCTCCCTTTATACTTAACTAATGAACTGCCAAATCTAATCAAGCCATCTCCTTAACATAATAAACCAGTATACCAAATTTGAGTTAATCGAATAGTTCTACATGAAAAACGCATTTATCTAAATTAAGGGGAGAGGCAATTGCCCCCTTTCCTCCTTTACACATAATAATGATCTTCCAAATGTAATAAGGGAAGCTGCTTAACATAATTAACCGGTATACCAAATTTATTGCAAATTGCATATTTCTGCATGAAAAACCCATTTATCTAAATTACGGGGGGGGGGATAGCCCCCTCTTTCCTGAACCTTATATGTAACTAATGAACCTCCAAATTTAATCAAGGCAGCTCCTTAACTTAATAAACCGGTACACCAAATTTGGAGCAAATCGAATAATTCATCATGAAAAACCGATTTATCTAAATTAAGGGGGGTAGCCCCCTTTATACTTAAATAATGAGCTTCCGAATTCTAGTCAGGGAAGCTCGTTAGCACAATAAACCGGTATACCAAATTTGGAGCAAATCGAATATTTCTGCATGAAAAAACCATTTATATAAATTAAGGGGGGGTAGCCCCCTTTTCCCCCTTTATCCTTAACCAATGAAGCCCAAAAAATAATCAGGGAAGCACCTTATCAGAATGAACCTAGAAAAATAAATTGAAGCAAATCGGATATTTCTATCAAGAGTTATCGCGTTACGTACATACAGAATCGGCAGGCACATAAGCTCTCAGGCTTTGATAGCCTGTGAGCTAAAAATATCACCCTGATCGGATAATAAGTGGTCATTTTTAAATTAGCCTAACGCTTTCTAGGCTCTGCAATAAGCCTGAAAAATATCAGGCTAATTGGAAAAAGGGAGATGGATTCTCCAATTAGCCTACGACATATACATCACCGTAGAAATAAAATAAGTAAAAACAATACTTCTTTTACTACATAGTACAAAATGTTCAGTTGCAGTGAATGTCTTGAATTCTCGAACATTGAAGGCAGACTCTCGATTTGATATGAAAACTGCTGAGTGCAATAATAATCCAAGAAATGCTTTTATTTCAATATCTTCAGTATCAAAGTGTCAAGTTCTGTATCAAAGTCCGTGTCTCGTTTGATCAGAATAACGCAATTTACATACTTTAATTTTTATATTAATCCATTTAACTATAATTTCTATAACGTTTTTAACAAATTGTAAATTCCAAGTTTCTTCTGGTTCTGCTTTATGCTCAGTTTTAGCAGGACCTTTTAAATTCGGCAGCAGCACCACAATATTATGCTTCTGAGTTCGAAAAACATGATTTGGTTCCTTTGTAGTCCATATAAAATTATTTTTCCCACAAAAATACTCTGAGTTACTTAAAATATTTTCTTTATCATCCAGTGATAATTCCGAACGGTCATCGTGATCACTTTCAATAAATTCATTTTCAGAATATTCAGAATCTGGATATTCTATATCCAGCTAATTTTAAACAGGCCTCTCAATTTTAGTTTGTTTAGGCACACTGGACTTTTTCTCGAATAATTAGATTCCACTTTTCCCATAATATCATGAAAAAAGTTTAAAATTATCCACAAAATAAAAAGTTCCTTCTCAGACAAAAACAGAATCACAACTACAGTGAGCGGTCTGACAGACTGCTTTCGCAAGGAAATGAGTAAAAAAAATAACAAAAGCAGCTATCACAATGAGAAGCGGAATGTGACCTTGGGGTGCCGTTTCAGGAAGGTAGAGGTAAGGGTGAGGATCATTATCTATTCTGAGGGGTGGAAATGCATGCGGAAAAATCTGGGGCGGTCTGTCAGACCGCTCACAGTAGTTATGGGTTAATAATGTAGAAAATCGCCGCGAAACGCTAAAAACAAAAAAGGAACGTTAAATCGCATAAGAATGGCTAAAAATTCAGAAATCACAGATGACAAAATTTAGTACATTAGGCTAAAACAATGGAACCGAAATTCTTTTAGGAATATGGAACAATCTGCGTGGAATGTGAAAAAAACAAAAGAATTGGTAACATGAACTCGCTCAAATTTATTCCCCCAAATAAAGATAAACAGCCAAATCTGGCGATCCTACAACGCCAAAGTTAGTAAAACGTGCACCAACTATAGTTCTTACTTCCATGACCAGTTACATGCAAACAAAACGCTTGCAAATGTGCAATGGGTCTGCAAACACTCATGCATTTGTAACGCTTGCAAGTAGTTACTCCTGTCTGCAAAATTGCTAAAAAGAGCATTGATTACAAACGATTTCAATGAATGATAAGCCAAGCCAATAGGAAGCAAGAAAGCTTATATCAAATACTAAAGGCATTTAAATCACAGCCAACATGGTTTTGATTTATTTACAATCTTGCTTTGCTCAGCGGCTCAGCACTTTGATATTTTTACGTTTGCTTAGTTATCGCGCTTTTATTAAACGATTGATGCAACTTAGTATTTTTTTTTTTTCTGTGTAAAATTCATTTTACTTCTGATTCTCATTTAGCTGCTTACGTACACTTACATTGTTTGTTTTTTGTGTCTAGAAAAGTTTTGTTCTAATATAAATTTTATGTAAAATAAATAATTTTTTTTTTTCAGTTTATCATTAAGGCTTATAGAGCTTTCATTTTTTAAATTATAGTGTTGATAATAAAATAAAAATATTAGAAAATATTTAACTAATTTAATTATATGTACAGAATAAAATTCTTCTTACTATTCTAAATGAATATATTTTTTTAGGTGGGGGGTTGGTTGGTTGGTTGATTTTTGACGGCCGATTATCTATACTAGGGATATTGGCCCGAGGGGGGAGTGCCCATTGTGGGGGTCTTTCTAAGGGAACCTAACCCGTATTTACGCATGGAAATCCATGGCTCGAAGAAAACCACAAAAACTCCAAACGATTAGGTCGACGGGCGCAATTGGGATCGAACCCAGCACCTCCGGTCTACCAGCTTCGAGAGCAGAACCTCTCAGCCACTGGTGGAGCGGTAGGGGGTTGGCAATAAACCACAATAGTTAAAACATAGTCATTCAACTAATATCCTGTAGCGGCAGAATGTTGTTTCTTTGTTTCTTTCAGTCAATGGTAAAAATATTGCTAACAAAAATAATTTCTTTAAAAAAGAAATTTCAATTATTTCAATTATTTTAAATTTGTGATCGCTTATCCAGATTTTGAATATTTTTATTAATTAAATACAATAAAAAATCTAGATTTTATTTTCACAGAAAAAAAAAAATACAGGTATGATTTATTTACATATGAATTAAAAATAGGAAGCTGAATTTTATTAGCCATCAGTCAATTTTGTTCATATTGCTGTAGAAGGAGTGCTTTCAGGACAGAGGGGGGGGGGGGAGGGGAGAGATCCTGAAGCATAAACAAATTTGTGTTATTTTACAGTAATATACACCTACAGATAAAATGAATGAAACTTGGTAATGGATATAAAAATAAACTAAATGTATGCTAAACTGAGGACTGTTAATCAATGAATTGAAACAACTTATAAAATAAATAGTACATTTTTTTAGATGAATATATTAATTGAAAGCTGTGTTTCAATTACTATGTTTAAAGTGCATATGTAGAAGGAGAAAAATAGTAACATTTAAATGAATTTGCCATGCTTTATACTACATTTACATAAAATCTACTGTGATTTAAAAAATATTTATTGGATTAAAAATTACTGGATAATTTTTAATAAAAAAAAATTATTTAGATATTGTGTTGTTGAGTAAAATGTGCCAATGAAGTAATTTTTTTCTAAAACCAGGGTTTGCAAAAACCCGGGCTTTTTTGAAAAAACCCAACCCACATGGGTTTTTTCATGAAAAACCCAATTTTCCCCGGGGAAAATCGGATTTTTTCAAAAGTACAATATATGCGATATTACATTATTGTATACAATATTATTCATATATTATATATACTATACATAAAAAAATACATTGTTCCCCTATATACAATATAATTGTAATGCTATTTTACAAGTTATAAATTGTATAAGTTATATAAATTTAAATTAAGTGTCAGTGTTTCTCACAAATTAGTTTTATAAATATAATAGAATATATAAAATTAATTTGCTTTAAAATCAAAGAATGAATAGAACATTAATATTTAAAATATATAAGTAAGAAGTTAAAAAGGAGTAAACTAGTCGGATGTGCCAATCTCAAAACTTCCTCATATATGTTAATAATTCAAAATTCGCTATCATAGTGCCACATCTATGCCCATCGCGAGGATTGTAAAACATAGGTTCGTTGAATTGGATGCATTTAACAAGGAGATGTAAGTACCACATTGTTTCAAACAAATCATTGAATTTTGAAATCCATCCTTTTTGATGTCCACAACCAAAATTCCCAACCCAAACAGCATAAAATCAACACCTGTTGTTCAATTTACATCCAAGTCTAATAAGGATCTATTTATGTGAAAATGAAACAGAATATTAAGTTTGATTAAATTACCTGCATTAGTTTTTGAGATATAGATTTTGCAAAAAATCGTGAAAAATTCAGCATACCAACACTATCTGCTGTGCAATTTATACCTAAACCTAATCAGTAACAGCTTACGTGAATGTCTAACTGAATCTGAAGTTTGATGAAAATCCATGCATTAATTCTTGAGATATTGCGGAAATTATACAAAACGCAGCACAACAGAGCCACTGTTGGGTGATATTCACCAAAAACTAATGAGCACCAGTTTATATCAAGGTCTAACTGAATCTAAATTTTTATTTAATTCCGTACATTAGTTCTTGAGATAAGAGTTATTGCTGAAATTGTGAAAAAATGTACCATAACAGCACTACCTGTTGGGCGATATACACCAAAACTTGATAAGCAACAACTTAACTTGTAACTGAATCTGAAGTTTGATGAAAATCCGTTCATTAGTTCTTGAGATAAAGCTATTACAAAAATTGAGATAAATGCAGCATATCAGCACCACCTGTTGGGCAATATACACCAAAAGCTAATCAGCATCAGTTTACATCAAGATCTAGCTGAACCTAAGTTTTGTGAAATTCTGTGCATTACTTCTTGAGATAGAGCACCCACAAAATTTTTGTCACATACAGAAAGATAAATATTTTCTAAAAACCATCAAATTACCTTCAGGACCTTTTTAAAATGTATAAATCCGTCGTAAACTGGAAGTCAAAATTTTTCACAAATTAAGTACTTTCTTCTTGTAAAGATAGAAGAAAGTAAAAATACATATCTTTTATTTTCATGAATATAGTTAATTTGAATTTTTTTTATAAAGAAATTCTTATGATATGCCTTTACCTATATAATTATGTACTATGTATGTTGCTACTATGTTCTATGTTAGTAAAGTGTTTAAATGTGCTAAAAATACATTTTTATTTTACCTCGGGTGTTTATGTAATGGCTTTTATATATTAATTTTTTTTTTCAAAATTAACTGAAATGACTTAAATTTATTAAATGTATATGTTGTTTAAAATTTTAAATATTTCTGAAAATTGAAAAAACCCACATTATGGGTTTTTCAGTGGGCTTTTTCAAGTGGGCCCATTCTGAAAAAACCCACCGGGTTTTTTCGAACTGGGCCCAGCTTTGCGAACCCTGTCTAAAACATATTTAGCTTTGCAGCAACAATGAGAGATGGATATGTTGGGGAGGGGGGGGGAGAGGCTGGATAGCTTTTCTCAGAGCACCTAAAAAGCTGATAAGATATATAAAAAACTAATTCTATTGAGAGAAACTGGTTCTAAAAACTAACATAAAGAAAAGCATAAACATAAAAAAAATTAGCATACAGCTATTTCGTCTTCTTAACAGTGAAGTATATGTAATGTTACTACTGCTGTTTCTCACTCTTTTATTTTGCCTGAGGACTGAAGATTGCTCTCCTTTTATGAAACAGCTGTATGCTAAATTTATTTGGGCTGCATGTGCTTTACATTATGTTGGTTTGTACAAGTCATGTATTTAATTAAATATACTTTATAAACATATAAAGCAATGAAATTCTTCTTTTATGAGTAATAACAGGAGCACAGACAGGATCTTTACCCATGTGCCATTTTGATTTCAAACATTATTACGTATAATATGATAAAAACTGTTGTTTTACATACTCATAATATAATTCGTTGTAAATACATTTCATGTAAAAAGTGATAATGAAAAGCACAAGCAGCCAAAATTAATTTAGCATTTAAATATTTCAATGCTTTATTAAAGGAGTCTCTTTTTTAATCTTCAGAGTAAAATAAAGCAGAATTAGAAGCAGCATTAACAATAACATAATACTTTGCTACTGTTTTTCTCACTTTTTAGCTTACAGGTTATCAAACCCTGAGAGCTTATGTGCATGCCAGTTCCGTATGTACGTACGTATGTATGTATGTAGGTACGTAACACGATAACTCTTGATAGAAATATCCAATTTGCTTTTAAAAAAATTTCTAGGTTCATTCTGATAAGGCACTTCCCTGATTAGTTTTGGGGGTTCATTGTTTAAGGATAAAGGGGGAAAAGGAGGGCTAGCCCCCCCTTCCCCTTAATTTAGATAAATAGGTTTTTCATGTAAAACTGTTCGATTTGCTCCAAATTTGGTATACCGGTTTATTATGTTAAAGAGCTTCCCTGATTAGATTTAGAGGATCATTAGTTAAGTATAAAGGGAGGAAAGGGCGGCTAGACTCCCCCCCCCCTTAATTTAGATAAATAGGTTTTTCATGTAAAACTGTTCGATTTGCTCCAAATTTGGTATACCTGTTTATTATATTAAAGAGCTTCCCTGATTAGATTTAGAGGATCATTAGTTAAGTATAAAGGGAGGAAAGGGCGGCTAGACTCCCTCTCCTTAACTTAGATAAATGGGTTTTTCATGTAGAGTTATTCGATTTGCTCCAAATTTGGTATATACTGGTTTATTATGTTAAGGAGTTGCCTTGGTTAGATTTGGAGGTTTATTGGTTAAGTATAAAGGAGGGACGGGGGCTAGTCCCCCCCCCCCCCACACACCTCTTAATCTAGATAAATGGGGTTTTTATGCAGAATTATTCTATTTGCTTCAAATTTGATATACTAGTTTATTCCAATATGGTGCTTCCTTCATTTGATTTGGAGGTTCATTGGTTTAGTATAATAAGGGGAAAAGACCCCTCCCCTTAATTTAGATAAATCTGTTTTCATGCAGAATTGTCCAGTTTACTTTTTTTTTCTAGGTTCATTCTGATAAGGAGCTTTTCTGATTAGATTTGAAGGTTCATTGGTTCAGCATAAAGGGAGAAATGGGGGAGCTAATACCCCTTAATTTAGCTAAATGGTTTGTTCATGCAGAATTATCTGATTTGCTTCAAATTTGGTATACCAGTTTACTTCCCTGATTAGATTTGGAGGTTCATTGGTTAAGTATAAAGGGGGAAACGGGGGCTAATCCCCCTTCATTTATTTTTTGAGGGGCATTATTCATTGTAATAAGAGTATAATATAAAATTAGTATGAATAGCCTGTGAGCTCAATGTCATCAGTTTAACTGGGAATTTTTCTTTTTATTCATTTATTTTGCATGGAAGAAAAGACTTCTATCATGAAGCATTAAAGTACTTGTATGTTAATTTTCTTATCTATCAATGCTTTTCTTTACATTGTTTTTCTATTAATTTTATCAGATTTAACTCTCTGTTTCACAGCTTAAGTAAATTTTAACATATTAATTTTAATTAAATTTTCATTTTTAATTAAAAAACAATTATGATTTCTTAATATAACTAATTTTCAGGAATGATTAAAAAAGAAAAATCTATTACCACATGACTCAACCGTAAACATTTATTTGTTACAACAATGTAAAGTAATAATTGCAGTAATATAAATAAAGATGCAAAATTAAGAAGAAAGTGACAACTTTATCACAATTGCCAGCTCATTGCCCAAACTTGGTAAGAGCTCCTTTTTCATCCTCCTGAGTATTTGACTTTAATATTAATCAAATACTAAAGTGTAGAAAACAAAATAACATGTTCATTTGACACACATATTTAAAAGTACAAAATAACTTTTTTGTGAACAATCCAATCCAGAGATTAAAAGAAAACTGCCAGAGCATGAAGATCTGAAAATGAAAATCATAAAAATCTTAACCATGCATTATAAATTAAAATATATTATGAATGTGATAAAAATTCCATTTTACTTGAAATATTCTTAGTAGCACCTCAAGCTCTTTATTTTGACCTCCAGATTTTAGATAAAAAGTTGTTTTCTACTTTTAAGTACAATAAGTACTTTTTTCCTTAGTTTTTAGTCAAATATTTCTTTCAGGTAATTTGATTTCCGAAGACAGTTTAACCGCTTTCATTTTCTTTTAAACTGTATAATAAAATATGAAAGTGTTTGTTTAAAAGACTATTTTCTGGATTTTATTATTGAGTTTCATACGAAAACATAATGTATTCTTACTTCCTTGTTTATCCTTTCATTATTGCAAATGATTTAATAATTCCAGGCATACTGAAACTTAATTCGAATAGACTGTTTATGAAACTAAATTTCTTTATAAGGGAAAATAAATTTAAATAACATTAGTATCTTACTTATAAATGCTTGAAAAAAAGAAAATATCAAAGGAAATTCATTCTGCTATTCATTAATTATGTAAATAGGAGCATAAAATTATAGTAATAAAAAAAAAATAAGAAGAAGAAAATTTAAAAATATCTGTGGTATAAGATAATATTGCAAGAATAGCAGCATTATTATTGTGTAAATATATTTATTAAAAAAGAATGCTTTAACTGTGGGATTAACAACAACAATAATTTAAATGGAGATGATACCTTTACTATAAATTCTATTACTTTGAAGAACACCCTCAAATTTATCAGACAACTTTATTTTTTGTATCAGAATTTATTTTTGAAAAGTATATATTTTAATTGCATTCAATTTATGTTAAAATAATGAAAGACTGAATAAATACAACTGTACTTTAAATATATGTGTATACATAACTAGGCAATATGTATTTATGTAGACATAATTAAAAATAGAAGCAAAAAATTACTGAAAACACCTTACTTCAAAGAAAAAAAAAAGTAGTAAAAATTGAAGTATTTACTTGCTTTAATAAAAAATCAAAGTCTCTAGACTTAAACGCAAAGAAAATCTTTAAGGTTTTAACATAGGAAGACTAGCTTTATACACAAAATTTGTTATTTAGTGATACAGCGAATTAGAAAAGGTAAAATTTGAAAAATAGTTTCTTGTAATATTCACGCCATGTACTTTATTAAACAACAAAAATATTAAACACACATGAATTACTTCCTTTTAATTTAGGTGCTGCAAATAACTAATTTTAGAATTCCTAATGCAATTCTAATGTGTAACACTTTTCAGATAAAGATATAAAATAAAAATACACTAAAAAAAAAACTACTATTTTTTTAACATAGTTTTTCATAAAATGTGCACGTAAAATAACTTTCCAAATCCCAAATGAACTTAATTATCAAAATATTAACTTAATGTAAGCATGTTCATTGGCAACACAAACTGAAACCAGGGCAGCAGCACGAGTGGTGTAGACGGCATCTAGGTTTACAGCAATAGCACACACGGCTTTTGCAGCAAGCTCAATGTATATTATTGGTTGTGAAGATCATAGTATCTGAAAATCTAACAAGTTACACTCGAAGACAGAAAATCGAAATAAACTCCTGCCTGCAAGTGTAGCCAGCTGTCATAAAAATTCAACACTATATCTTTCTTCCATCCTTCATAACTCAGTCCTTTGAGTTCCAGAAGTCGACTCATATCTTCAGTGATAACAGCAGTACATTTTAAATTAATATTTTGATGTTAAGTTAATTTGCGATTAGAAAAATTATATTTTAATTGTACATTTATAGATAACAACCATATTAAAATGTTTTTCAGTAAATAATTTCATTTTATACCACTATCTGAAAAGTTTCATATATTAAAAACTCATTAGGTATTCCAAAGCTAATAAGAGTTATCAATAACAACTAATTTAAAATGAAATAATTAAAATGAGTGTAATATTTTCATTGATTAAAAAAAGTTATGAATAACATTATGAATGTATTTAATTTTGCTGTTAAAATAAATAGTCTTTTAGTTTCATATACGCATACAGTGAGAGCTCCCAGAAAGACATCTTCATTCAATGTTACTGATTTAAATCTGAGGTACACATTGAAGTAACTTTTAATTCTATTTGAGTAAACTGTTTATTCAAAACAATTTGATAATTCAGAAAAGATTTATTACAAGTGAAGATAGATTTACTTTGCAAATTGCAGCATTTTCAAATATGCTAAATAAAATGAATACAAAGGAAAAAATTTTTTCTACTAACATAAACAAAGATAATAGGATTTTATATCAGGGCGGGATGGCGGGATTCGCGCCCAAAACTTTGAAATCCCGCCCAAAAGAATATCGTGGGTGGGAGACTCCCGCCCAAAAAAAATCCCCCCTTTTCCAAAAAATTTTGCATTTTCAAACTACAATCAACACCCGCGAATGCCTTGCAAATTTTGTGATTTTTTTCGCATGACCGATTGACACATTTTGGGCGGGTTTTTTTTCGCGATTAATAGAGAAATTTCAGGGATTTTTTTTTCTCCCGAGATCGATTGACAAGCTTTACGTTATTTTCCAAGACCGATTGTCAAATTCAGGTGTGATTCTGTTGTAAATGTTCTGAAATTTTAAGGTATTCGTTTCGGAAATTTATTAAAAATCGGTCATCAGTCCGAAAATTCGGACATAAAAAATATAATTAAAAAAATCATGAATTTCGACAAATGGTCACCGGAAAAAATAAATTTCGTCGCGAAGGGACGCGGAAAAAAATGCTAATTTCGTCAAAGGTTCGCAAATAAAATGCAAATTATCGCAGAAATAACTCGATTTTCGGCATAGCATCGCAAAAAAATGCGACTTTCGTCAAAGGATTGCTAAAAAGCGCAAATTTCATCAAAGAATCGCGGGAAAAACACAAATCTCGTCAAAGGATATCGAAAAAAAAAACCCCGCAAGTTTCGTGAAAAGATCGCGGAAAAAACGCAAATTTCGTCAGAGGATAGTGGAAAAAAAAGCAATTTCTGCCAAAAGATCGCAGGGAAATAACGATTCTCGTCGAAGGATCGCAAGAAAAACGCGAATTTCGTCAAAGAATCACAGGAAAAACGCAAATTTCGCCAAAGAGCCACTAATAAAACGTGAATTTTGTCAGAGGATCGCGAAAAAAGCGAATTTCGTCAAAGGATCGCGAAAAAACGCAAATTTCTTCAAATGATCGTGGAAAAAACGCGAATTTCGACTAAAGATCGTAGAAAAAACGCGAATTTCGACTAAAGATCGTGGAAAAAACACGAATTTTGACTAAAGATCGTGGAAAAAACGTGAATTTCGACTAAAGATCGCCAAAAAATGCGAATTTTGACTAAAGATCGCCAAAAAACGAGACCTTCGTCAAAAGATTGCGAATTTTGCCAAATAATTGCGAGAAAAAAACATGAATTTTCGTCAAAGAATCGCGGAAAACACGTGAATTTCATTAAAGAATCGCGTAAAAACGCGACTTTCGTCAAAAATTCGCAGGAGAAACGCGAATTTCGTCTAAGGGCTGCTGGAAAAAAACTAAAATTTCTTCAAAGGATCGCGAAAAAACACAAATTTCGTCGAAGGGTCGCGGAAAAAACGCAGCGGGCTTTTGAAAAAAGCACAAATATAAATATGCATGCTTATTATTATAGGTATAGTTTTTAATCTGAAATAATATGCTCAACTAACTTTTGAAAAAATCGGTTTAACCTGAATCCAACTTGCATTAATCTACATTCAGCCTGAAATCGACCCAAACCAAAAATGAAGTTTTTCGACCTGCAACAAAAATAATTAGTGCCGAGAGAGGATTTCCCCCTGTGCCTCCCCCATTAATTCACAGAAATTAGGACTTCACAATTTAAAGTTAACCTAGATTTCTTTTGTAATAGAAGAAATTAATCGACGATTTCCATTTGAAATTTTGGACTTTGTTTAAAACTTGAATGCATAGTAGCTTGTTCAATCAAAGAAAATATCAGGAAGTTAGTTTTTGACTATAATTCCATTAAAAATATAATAAAACAATTTCATTCAGAAATAGATATTTATGATGACATCTCTGAATATGTTCATGCTAATAGTTAAAAATGAAGACACGTCAGATATTGTAAAGTTTTCTGAATATTTTTTAAGAGAGCATAACCATACATTTCCGGTACTTTCCAAAGTTATAAATGCTGTGCTTGTGCTGTCTGTCACAAGTTTAACCTTGTATAAAGAGGATTCAGGGCGCAAAATCGAAAAAAATCTAAATTCTGAAATTTATTTAACAACCCCCATTGTTATCGATGCATGTCATTTGGTTGAAAGCTGAAAAGTAGACTGTATAAAAGCTCAACCTTCTTTTTTAAAGTAAAAGAACATTTTGCATAATTATTCTGAATTGTTCATTTAAATTGATTCAGTGGTACTTTGTCATGTCTGTATTAATGCGATTCTTTAAATAACATGTAAAATTACAGTGGGTTTTAAATATTTTTTTCTCCCTCCCAAGCAGCTCAACTCCCCTCCATTTACAAATATTGGGAGGGAGACTCCCCTCTTAAGGAAAATTGAATTTCAAGCCCTGTATATTATACTATATTTAATAGATTTTATTCAGAATGCACACATAAAAGTACTTCATTTATATAAAAACTTAAATTAGTATAGTAATTTCAAAATAATAATAATAAAATACTTGTACTAGAATACAATATATTGCTGAAACAATAATATATTATATAAATATATACATTTCAAAAGGTAATATTTTTTATTATGCCAGAAGTGGCTAATAATAATGAAGGTGATAGCTTAGCTAGAGATTCCATTACATATAAAAATAACCCTAAATTTACGAAACGGTTTTTAGTTAAAGCTCACAAAGAAAAATTTGAAATAGTATATTGATCCAAATACATAAATGAAAACAATAACGTAGTGAACTTCATTTTCAAATATTTAGTAAATTAGAAATAGAAATCAAATGTAACAATGCAGCTGAAATATATATATATAGATCAAATTTCACATTTGTGTCGAATCTTATAAAAGAAAATAATTTTTTTAACTTACTTGCATATCAACTGGGGAGTGTCTATTGCGCCGTAAGATACGGCTACATAAATGATGATTTTATTGAACCGTCATGGTAACCTCTGGCGGCTTGGCGGTATAGCTTGGCTTGGCGATTTTTCATTTCTCCAGGTATGCCCATAGGTAGCATTGTTGTTGTTATTTGTAAGCGTCGCTAACGTTTTTCATCTCATCTCATTTTTCTGTTTCTACTTAGCTTAGATATTGTAGCAACTTCTATAAAGTAAGTTTTAAAATATTTATTGTTTATAATAGTAGTATATGAAATACTGTTTAAAAAAATGCCTTTTCCAAACTTGTACATCGATCGAAGTGATCTTCGTATAACAAAAAAAATGGCAAACATTACAGAATATGCGACATTTATAAATGCTGCTTTTTCTTTTAAACAAAATTAATTATACTACCTTGATTATTTAGTAATGTGCAAAGTTTGTACAACTTTTAAAGCAGTTTTTTACATATAAGAAAATAGTTTGCATGATTAAATATAATTGTATCGCAACATCACTTTTAAAATAAGCATGAACTATATTTTTAGACTGTATTTTATTAAATCTGTGTTCTTTCAAACTTTATTTTTTTTCTTTTCAGTGACAGTTCCTGCTTTCCTCTTCCCCCATCATCAGTATTATAGCAACTCCCAGGATATTAATTGAATGAATATTGTCTTTGCTGTATGGTTTGATGCTTCACATCATATCATTGACAATACTTTCTCAATTAGTACACCTAATTTTATAGATGTTGGCTGTGGAAATGAAAGAGATATAATTTTCTACAGAGTTTGGAATGGCGACTTTATTCTAATTCAACATTCTACTTCAGCATTACCTAAGGGTATAATTTTATTTAATGATACCGTTTATTAAGTAATATCGGTTATTGTCACTTTTTATATTGTTTTTCTCTATTAAAAAGTCCAAAGTGAAATGTTTCCTGCAAAACCCCCACACTAGCATTTCATTGAATACTTCATTAAGTCAATTTTTTGTTTTGTCCTGTTATAAATATTTACAATAATTAAAATATTTATGCCTAAAGGGTGTATAGAATTCTGGTAAAACAAGTTTTATTTTCAGATTCCCTTGTTATAATAGGGTAGATGTGATGGACACCCTTAAGGAATTTCTTTAAAAACTATTTTTTAATTAATAGTTATAATTATTATATTCCAGTTTTTTCAATATCATAATCTATCAACAATACTTAACCTTTCTCATAGTCTCATTTCTCAATATTAATCAAACTTTTATCGTAAATAACAGAAATATATCAAAATTCCAGTAATGGACCCCCCCCCCCCCCAAATAAAAATATAGTTGTTTTTATGGCTATTTAGAACCAAAATTTCATGATAGAATACTAATGAAACAGAAATAGTTATTTTTAAATAAATTTAACAATTAGAATATCAATAATTAATAAAATATTTGTGAAAATTATTCACTGTTTAAATTAATTATTGTGATCAATTATCACAACAATATTTTAATTACTTTAGGTGGTTTAATTTACTAAATGTCAGTGAATTACAGTTATTAAATTATTGAAACAGTCAGGGATTTAGAGGAGTAATAAAAAAATCAGAAATAAAGTTTTAGAATATTAATGCATAGATTCGTATATTTCTCACTATTTATAACAGAACTCCCAGAAACTATACAAATATGAAATGAATAATACTGCGCGTTGAATGCTGTATGTACTAAATAAAATAATTTCAAAATAAAACCGCTAAACTGATGTTTGAGGCCACTGATCTACATACTTACCAGTTTCATTACTACTATAAATTTAATTAATATTTTAATATTACAATTTTTTTTCTTATGTCTGAGATGAATAAGCAAGCATTTAAGACAGAAAATAATAATAATAGATTTATTTTTAACAACTTCTGTAACTTTATTATTTTTATTTAAATACGGAGGGATTGAGCCGTATGAGCCCCTCTTTTTCCTTTGCCCTTAAGCAACATTCTGTTTCCTGATTCGTTTTACTAATTGCCAGATTATAAAATATGCAAGGCAGAGTTATAACAGGGTTCATACGGTGCTTAAAAGTGCTTGAAAGTCCTTCAATTTTTAAGAGAAAAAAGGTCCTTGAAAGTGCTTGAATTTGTTTAAATTTTAATGAAGGTGCTTAATTTTCATTACTTTTTTTTATAGGTGCTTAATTTTTTTTATTCAGATGTTCAAAATAAAATAAGAGTTGCAAATGTTAAAAAAATAAAAAGTTAATTAATCAGGTGAAAATATTTGGTCTGAGATCGTTTTCCTTTCAGGAGCTCAGAGTATGAGCATTTGTACTTCGGTTTGTTCCTTTCTCCCTTCCCTCTCTAGGATTAAGTTTTTACAAAAGAAAATGAAAAGACATGTACTTGCTGCTACTGTCGATCGCAAGAATGGAAATTCCTCCAATGTAAATCCCCTCCCAATGGACAATAGAGAAAATGGCAATGTGGACCATATAAATTGTAAAAGAAAAAGAGGCTGAAGTTTGATTTAAAAAAAAAGTAGAAAATGCAGTTAAAGAGCTTAAATTGTGAAAATGCAATAAATTATTCATGCTGAAATATGCAAATTTTTCTGTTTTGTGAGTGTTTAATATACCTTTTTGAAAAAGATTTAATGGATGTTTTCAAATTAAGGCAAGTTTAGAAAAAAATTCATTTAGTTTTTGTAAAATTTAAAATTGTGTATTACCCTATTTTATGGAAAAAACGCCGCAGTGTTTACAAGTTTGAAAGTTAATTTTTTGTCAAGTGCGGCATTTACACCATGTGCGGCACTTACGATTTTTTTTTTTTTTTTTTTTTTTTTTTTTGAGCGCTTAAAATTGGGATAAAGTAAAAACTCCTTAAGACTTCTCAAGTCCCCTGATCAACAACGTGAAACTTTCTGACAAGGTTGGCAAAAAACCAGGTTTTTTTTTTCAAAAAAAACGGTTTATTTGGTTTAAACCGGGTTTTTTTTTTTAAATCTTTTCTTATTACATATACATGCATATTTATTGATAAAAATAGGCATTGTTGGATATATAAGTAGTATAACTTCATTTGAAAATAATTTTAAATTAAATAATTACAGTCAATTTATGTAGAAAATTGAAAAAATTCATATTTTAATTTAAACAATATCTGTAAACAGTTAAGTTCATAGAACAAATTGCTCTGCGCAGTGAAACACTGATACCCTGATAACCTTTGTAAACAATCTTTTGATTACTAGTAATAAACATTTGATGTAGTTTGTTGAATATAATATTCTTTTTCACAGTTGGTCAAAAATAAATTTCAAATATTTCTTGGAATTGACAATTTGAGTGACAATTCCGAGTCAACATTTTTGGTCATAAGATTCAGCAGATAACAGAAGAAAAAAAAATCTATATATATTTATATATATGGGCTGTTTAATAGCCTCTGCTTATTAACCAGGAGAAGACCCTTTAATTGCCTTCGAGAAGGACTTAAAGGAATCGACTGGGAGCGGAGACTTAATGTCCAATCCGCACCGATTGAAAACGGTTGATGATGATATATATATACATACACAACATATTGGTATTATTAAAATGCTATAACTAGCACCCAATTTTGAATACTTTCTTATTTCCACTTCATATTTTGATTTTAATTCTTGGAGATAATTTTCCCAATCAAGAGAAATTTCTTTTACAGTTCGACCAAAATCTTAAAGATCATTGTGCTATGTGCAGTTATGTGGCTCCATATTCAAAATCACCATGTGTGTTATGGCAGATTGCTTTAAATAATCTCCATTTTTTTTTTTAAATTAAAATATTTTATAGTAAATATTGAATGTTTTAAATCTATTTTAACTTTGTAAAATTCACGTTTTAAAATTTTTTCTTTAGAGCAATAGGTATGTTCGTCAACACACACTGATTTTCATCCTATACATGTAAACAACACCTAGACCCACTATATCTAATGCTTATTGCTGAAATAAAGTGTTAAAAGTAGAAGTTTTATGCATCCGATAATGTGAAACATTTAAATTATAAAGAAAAAAGAGAAACTTATTAGATTTCTTCTAAAAAAAAACAATTGGTTTTTTTTTTTTTAGAAAAAAACTAGTTGGTTTAAACCATGGTTAAAACCAATTGGTTTAAACCGTGCCAACCCTGCTTTCTGACTTAGCCGATAATGAAAACTGTGACATTTTCGATGATGATACCAAACCCATAGACTTGAAATAATTTCACCTCGATGACCAAACCATACAGGTAGACAAAGAAAATTTACAACTCTTCCACTCAGATTTTGAAGGCTTCAAATAGAAACTAAAAAAGGACTAAAGGGGATGCGACTTAAAAAACGTGTTAAGTTGCGGCGACAACTTAACAAAAATATGGAGCGTCTAAGGAGAGAGGTCTGCGTCCCGCGCTCTGGATGGTTTTAATACCAATTGATATCACCTTAATTTTTAAAAAAAAATTACGTAAAACCATTTAAAACCCAATTTAAATATTTAATAAAATTTTAGAATCTTAAGTTATTAAAAATGAGGCACCCTACACTGTTCAGAAAACTTTGATTAAAGTTAGTTCAATGAGACACTGTTGACAAAAGCAGCATTCCCTCAGGTGTGGCGTTTACGACGGGTGCGGCGATTACGATATTTTTAAGCTTATTCAGACCAATTTTGAGGAGTGCAGCGCTTCTTCCATAAAATACGGTAATTAGTTGAGATTCTGTTCCAAAAATTGAAGGCATTCATTTCTAAAACATTAAAAATTGGTCATTTATCCGAAAATTCAGGCATAAAAAATATCGTGAATTTCGACAAATGGTCGCCAAAAAAAATTAATTTTGTCAATTGTTTTCAGAAAAATCACGAAATTTGTCAAAGAATTGTGGGAAAAACTCAAATTTTGTCAATGAATTGCGGAAAAACACAAAATTCATCAAAGAATTGCAGAAAAAATATATAAATTTCGTCAAGGTATTGCGGAAAAAATGCAAATTTCGTTCAAGAATCATGGGGGTGGGGATGGGAATTTCGTCCAAGAATCACGAAAAAACCCCACAAATTTCATCGAAAGATTGCAAAAACACCTTAAATTTTCTCAAAAGATCACAAAAACCCCCATAAATTTTCTCAAAAGATCGTGATAAACCTCGTAATTTTTCTCAAAAGATCACGAAAAAACGTAAATTCCGTCAAAAGGGCTGCAAAAAACTGCATATTTCGTCAAAAGATCGCAAAAAAAAAAACTGCATGTTCCGTCAAAAGATCACAAAAAAAAATGCATTTTCTATCAAAAGATCAAGAAAAAACCGTATACTACATCAAAAGATCCAGAAAAAAACGTATATTCCATCAAAAAATCACTAAAAACCACGAAAAAACCACAAATTTCGTCAAAAGATTAAGAAAAAAAACCCTGAAATTTCGTCAAAAGATCACGAAAAAACCCTCAAATTTTGTCAAAAGATTATGAAAAAAACCCCCCGCAAATTTTGTCAAAAAAAAAACACAAATTTTGTTATTTCGTTAAAGGGCTGCAGAAAATACGCATAGTTAGTACCGGGGGTGGTACCCCCTCCCCCGATAACTTTTCAGAAAATTGCTGTGAATTTCAGAATTTTTTCTTTTACTCAGAATCACCCTTGATTAATATCATAACAATGCAAAATTATCAAGTGTCTACTTTGTCTAATGTGTTTAGCACAAATGACTTTCAAAGTAGAATGCAAAAAGATTTTCTTTATTTTTTGAAGACTTTCTCATAACATCTCACATTTAAGCCTTAGCTACTGTATGTTATGTATCGCATTCGCCTAAAAACAAATGTGAAAATGAAAAATAATTTTTTTTTTCTCTGGACACTTTTGTAGTATGGTATATTACCATACTACAAAATTACATTTACATGAATTTTGTAACAAATTTTCATTTCTGGAAAGGTGCAAGAAATTTGGGTAAGGTGCTTGAATTTTATCATGGAAAGAGAGTATGAACCCTGTTATAAGAAAAATTAAATTCATTAAAATATTGAAAATTTTATTAACCACACAAAATTAATTAAAGCAGCTAATTATAAAAAAAAATTCGTATTCCATACTGGTAAGAGCAATTAAAAAATTAAATTTGATTACTTAGGTTTTCAGATAAGTCAAAAGATTTTATGCACTATAAACATTACTGGAATTGCATTTTTAGCAATGTATACATGGGTGTCCATTACTGGAAATTGACTAATTAAGCATTCCATAAGAGATATATAAATTTATTAATTGAAGCTGTTAGCATGTTCATTAAGATTTTCACTGAAAAGCAGCGGAACTTCAAAACATTTTCTGCTTCCTAATTGGTTGGATGCAGAGTGTCAACAATAACCCAAATTATAAAACATGCAATGAGGAATTATGAAAAAAATAACAAAAGCTAAATTTTTATTGGTTATTTTTTGTTATAAAGCAAAAACTTTGAGATGTGTCCATTACTTGCACATCTACCCTACATGTTACGATAACTTTTTTTTTATTTTTTTTTACCACTAATATATCAATATAATGCCTTGTCTTTAGCTGATTATGTCATGAATTTCTCTTAGGTCCTAAACTAAGGGGATCATGTGCCCAGGCATGAAAGAGTTCCTCCTGAAGGAGGAATTCCATCTTTTTAAAAACAAATTTGGAAAGTCTCTGGATTGATGCAAAAATGCTAAAAATATATTAGAAGCATATGGGGGGGGGGGAGGTGATCTGTAAAGCTTAATCATTAGACATTTTGTCTGCTCAAATCCTTGGAGTTTGTTTCTGAATTCCTGTACTATCAAATCAAAGACGAGCTTTTATTATAAGCATCTGAAAGTCGTGTAAATTAAGTTCTTAAACTAGGGAAATTAAATAACACTTCTGGGTAATTTCAGTGATGCATTTTTGCAAATGTATTTCTGGAGTAAAGGGGCGATTCCATGGAGAGTGTCACACACGTAACGCAGGCTTTAATTTGCATTTATTCAATTATTTATTAAATTTTAATGTTAATTCTGATTTTAATTGGTATGGTAAATAAGTTATTAACATATTTTTTAGTTTAAATGTGTGTAAGTAAAACTCACAGAAGTATATCATTTAATTTCATTACTCAAAATGTGCTTTTTTTCTACTTCAGAAAAAAGCACATTTTGAGTATGAAATTAAATGATCAATTTGGTGTGCATAGGAGTATATTTAGCATAGAGATTTTTTTTAAGTTTTTAATCAGTCAAATCATTCAAAATAATGCTTTTATTTTGAAAAATTAATCTCTGTACTACACATAAGTTCATCAGATACATTTGGAAGAATTTATACTTGACAGCAAACTGTTTCCCATTTTCTGTTTTGATTTAATGAATTTATACATTTATTGTTATTTTTTTTTAATACTTTGTAAGTTACAAAAAGGAAATAACAATCATATGTACAGCTATAATTCATTTTATTGTATAAATAACTGTTAAAATGTGTCTAAATTATACGAGTTTGGCCTTATTGTATAGATGGAAAAAAATTCCACCTTTTTTCCCATTTCCCACTTTCATATGCCTGTGTGTGTGCCCCAGGTGCCAGATCAAAAGGCAAAAAGTGTGCCAAATGAAGATTTTGTCTGTCGTTTTTTGCATGTCTATATTCAGCACTGTATTTTTAAAATCATTCTTTATGGGGTATGTCAAAGCATAGAAGGATCTAAGTATGATACAGGATAAATATCCTGTGTAAAGCAGAATTTTTTTTCAGTTCAATTCCATTTTCAAAGTTTTAATGAATTAATATTTGACAACGGCTATTGCACCGTAAGATATGGTTACTAAATGATAGTAATATTGTCATACCTGTTCTTATCACTTTCTGGCAGTATCTCCATTTTTTATATCTTTTATTTACTTTTATTAATCATATCTATTTTAATTAAATAATTTCATTCACGTTATAACTCTTACTATCTTTATTAAATATACTTACTTTCTGTTCAACAGGTTTGTTTACTTGTTATTAAATTCCTTTATTAAGTTCATAATAGTTATATATGGATCACTTATCTTATTTCTATGACTCTTTATTTTTAAAACCTTCGTTTTCGTGTACTCATCGTTACTTTCACGTGTTTATTTCCGATAGATGCAGGGTTGTCCCGGACAAAATATCATTTTGTCCACTTTTAATAAATTGAAAATTAAAAATACAGAACTTAACAATAATAAATACATATATTGATTCTTCCCATTCAAGAAACAACTTTTATACCAAAATATCCCACATACACAGCAGTATATGTGAAATATTTTGTGTGGACATGAAAAACTGCTCATTTGGAAGTTTTTTTATGCAAACATGTTTATAAATAAAATGTATATCAATATTTAGTTATAATGTAATAAATAGCAGTTGTAAAGCATATGCATTTGCAGTAAATTTTAATTTGTTTATATGGCAGTTCCATTGTAATTAATAATCAGTTTACAAAATTAAAAATAGAAATAAAACATTTTTTAATCTTTGACAGCCTCAAATCTTATTTATTTATTTATTTATTTTTAAGTGATGATGAAATAACAAGTTGATTTTAATGAAGAAAATGCCACATTGAAATGAAACCTGTGCTTGTAATGACTTTGATAATTTAATATAGGCATAAAAATATTCAGTATAGTATACACATTTTACGATGGGCAAAACATCAGTAAGAAGTAGTAAAATACAATGATAAAAATTTTCTTTTAATTAAAATATTAAAAGTAAAATAACCACGAAATAATAAAGAAATTAACAGAAAGGCATAAAATGAAATTTTTTTATTCAAGATACATAAAGGTTGTAAAATATTTAATAGTCGTCAAATGCAAAAATGTCAAATCATATCATTGACAATACTTTCTCAATTACACCTAATTTTATAGATGTTGGCTGTGGAAATGAAAAAGGTATAATTTACTACAGAATTTGGAATGGCTGCTTTATTCTAATTCAACATTCTACTTCAGCATTACCTAAAGGTATAATTTTATTTAATGATATTGTTTATTAAGTAATATTGGCTATTGCTGGTTTTTATATTGCTTTTCTCTATTAAAAAAGTCCAATGTTTCCTGCAAAAGCCCCCACCCTAGCATTTCATTCAATGCTTCAATAAGTTAATTTTTTATTGTCCTGTTTATAAATAATGTTCACAATAATTAAAATTTTTATCCTTAAAGGGTATATAAAATACAGAATTCTGGTGACACAAGCTTTATTTTCAGAGATTTCCTTGTTATAATACATGTTTCTTCTTACCTAATGTATCAGTATAATACCTCGTCTTGTTAGCTGATTATGTCATGAATTTCTCTGCTAATAACCTTTGAAAACAAAGATAAAAACAATACCCAAAATGTTTCAACAAAGTAGAATGTTTCAAATCTTTCTTTATTTTATTAAATCTTTCGACCTTTTTATGAAAATTTTATAACTTAAGGCAGGAATAACTATTATAGATGTAAAAGCAATCACTTATAGGATTAGAGCCAGTAGCAGTACAGTGCAGCATGGCAGTAGGCGCTGCAGATTATTTTAGACCTTTCTGAATAATCTTATCTAACAACTTCATAACAACCAAATAACAACCATACCAACATTTCTCATAACAACCGAAAGAAAATGTAATTAAAATACGTGCTATTTTGAAAAAAATATAAACGAATGATTTCTGTTAAAACAATGGAGCTATTATAAACTATATTTAATTTTAAGTATCTATGAATCATTAGATAGACTTTTTTTTTTTTTCGATTTTCTTGAATGACGGAATCTTTTTGCTGCATTTGTGCATTATTTCGTGATAGTAATGTGCTATGCATGCTTTACTGTACATGTTTAAGAGTAGATCGTAAATGTGGAATTCTTAAGCGGATGCAAATGACGTCATTTTACATAAAATAAAACGTGTGCTTTAAGCCTTAAAATTGAAATATGTTTTGTACTGCAGTAGAGTCCCGCTTAACCGAGTTATTTTCTTCTGATGGACTGGTGGCTTCTATTATGAAACATTTATTATAAATGCAGTGTTAGATGAAGGTGAAAGAGCAGCCTTAAAAAGTTAGAACTCTGATTTTCTGGTCAGAATGGTGGAAGGGGAGAGGGGTAGAAATGGCCAAAAAAATTATGGCCATTTTTTTCCCCCATTCTGACCAGAAAATCAGAGTTCTATCTTCTTACGGCTGCTCTTTCATCTTCACCTAACGCTTCATTTATAATGGCTGTTTCATAATAATAGAAGCCATCAGTCCATCAGAAGAAAATGAAGTAATGGAAATGCCGGGGGCGACACTAAATTCTGAAAAAGCAGAATTCCTGTTCTCTAGTTTATTATTATTTATCTGTTTTTTTTATTATTATTAAAAATTTCACTATTGCAATAGATTTATTTCATATTTTGAAAAAAACTTTTTTTCAGTTATTGTTGCCAATTATTAAAAAAGCATAAATAATATTTCCAAATATCTCTCAGCTGAAAAATATGGTTACATGTTAATATTAAAACAGAAAGAAAACTTTAAAATAAGTAAGCTTTTAGGGAGGATGTATTTTTTATTAAAAAAGAGTACATAATCAATACATAAAAATGTTTTTTCACTTTTTATATTTTCACATTATTTTTGTAATTACAATTCACCATACATAAATTTATTTATTATTTAAATATTATTGTATTAAACTTGTCTTTTGTTCTTTGCTGCTACCTCAGGCCAATGACTCATATTTTTGTAAGAAGGTGTGAATTCGCTGTTCTGTTTTCATTTAATCGCAAGGCAACATTTATAAACAGGAATTAAAGATATACATAGAAATTCTGTGTCAACTTAAAAAAGTTGATAAAAATTAGAAAAAAGCGTTGCCCTAGTGCTTGATAATATGAATCTCTCCATACAACTTACTAGAAATTGAATTAGGACTGAATAAATGTGTGCTAGTGAAGCAGAGATTTTAAAAATTTGTTTAGACATCTTTCATGAACATGTCGAAAGAGTAGGCTAAATTATAAGAACATTATTATTTTTATTTTACAAGCATGCAGAGAGCTGGAGCCGGAGAGCTCCGGAGCTGTGTTTTCCCTGGAGCTGGAGCTCTTAATTTTCCCCTACTCCAGGGCTCCTTTAGTTTTTAATATTCTTTAAAATCTTTTTTTTTTTTTTTTTCAGTCTTTTAAATTTCCAGGCTTAAAATATTTTACTTACATCATTATTCAGTATTTTAATTATATCCTTTTGAGGTTTTTTTTTTTTTTTAATTAGAGATTGAAAACTTCTCAAAACATGGTAACACTACTTTACTTCTACTTTCTACTTGAGCTAGGTGACAACACTATTTGAAAAATATGGCCGTTTGTTGTCTACATGTGTAGTTGTACAATTTTGGTTGTTTGAAAAGTGTAGAAGAAATTTAAGATTTTTGTGCTTAAAATTCCACCAAACTTTCTATTTTAAAAGCAAAAGCTAAAAGATGTCATATTTTCTGAACAAACGTTTCAAGTTTGGTGAGAAGAAAAATGCATTTTGTCAGATCTTTAATGAAGGTAAAGGAAGAAAGAATTTGTGAGCAAAAAATTAAATGTGTAAATTAAAATCTGCAACTCAAAAGCGCAAAGTCGGAGCCGGAGCCACAGTGTTTTATCTAGGAGCGGAGCTGGAGCATCAAAAATTGTTCAGCTCCGGGTCATTGCAAGCGTGCAATAAATGTTGAGCTTTTATCAGTCCGG